>BQNB010006421.1:0-57939 GCA_026074375.1 Tanacetum coccineum | reverse complement strand
TTTCCCATTTTCAAAGATTTTTTTTTCTTTTTATGATTTTTCTTGATAATTATTTACCTAACTACAACTTATTCGTGTCGACATAATGTATTGTTTTCATTACCTCTTTGGTAACTTTGAGGATCATAGAACAAAAAGCACAATTAAGTGTCTTAATTCATCATCCCCGATTTTTCACTTTTCCCATGCTAAGCTTAAAAATAAGATCACTGCTAATTACGAACTAAGATGCTAAGACTACTTATAATTACAACTTGTGAATTTCTCTTCCCGACATATATCATATATTTAGGTGTGTGTGCTCAATTTAATTTAAACCATTAAATCTACATATTAAGATAGTTGAAATTCGACCAAGCTTTACACCTGGGCCTTTTGGGCTAATATGTTAATCACTTAGTAAACACAACTCAAAGCAAACAAAAACCTCCTTAGCTAAGACATCGTTGGTTCACTTGTCTCATAAATGACTTTCTTCTCTAGCGATCCCACCGTCATCGGGTAAGTGCTAAGGCTTTTGACACCCCATCCGGAGAATACGAACCGAAACGTATGAACTTCCGATGAAACAACCTTGTAGACTTTTGCAAACTTTAGATCAAAAGAATACCTTGGTTTTAGAAAATGAAACTTTTACTATTTATTTTCTAACTTTGCAACATTATTATAACTATTTACATAATTAGGCTAGGAATCGGTTTCACTTTTCTTTCAACGACACATCGGCCTCGCCTCCGACAAGAGCTCGCGTACTTATTATGATACCAACCCTAAATATACATCCTCCATCCTTTCTTTCGATGTCACATCGGGAACGAACCGACAAATGCCCATGTACTTTATTGCGATGGAGTTTGTATATTAATTATTAACTCTTAGGATTTATAACTTGCATCCTTTTTATTCACCAACTACATTTTTATAGATTTTTTTTTGACAAACTTATATGACATATTATTTTTGCAAATAGAAAAATTTTGTTTTAGGAAACCAAAGTATAAACTTGAACTAAAATTCTTATTTACCAACGATATTGATAAAGCTTTTTCTCTGAATATGTTGATTGGACTTTTAAGAGTAAAACTCTAATTTGTAAAAATTAAAGAGAACACGTATAATTAATCATTTTAAGAACTCCGGGGAAGAAAAACCACAAGTTATTCTTATAAGCCTTTAAGTTTTCCAGATATTTAGAACTCCGGGGAAGAAAAACCACAAGTTATTCTTAGCATCCTAACTCGTAATCAACACTATCATCTCTTATTCTTTGCAATTTAAAATCTCTAATAAAGAAATTCGCAAATACTTAGCCTATATAAAATCCAACTCGGCATATCCTTCATTTACTAATGATTTCAAGTCTAGCATGTTTAAAGTCTACATGAGACTAGCACAAACTATCATCATTAATTGTTAAGGGAGAAGCTAGAATTCAACACATTCGATCGGGTCAAAAATTACTTCTTATTCTCACCATCGGAAAACATACATTCGTGTCTTAACACTTATTTTTTAATCAACTACTAATATATTATTTTTTCTTTTTTTTATTATTTTTTTCCATTTTTTTATTATTTTTTTCCATTTTTTACTACAAATAAGAACTTAAAAATTTTAAAAATTTGCTATTTTTGCGGGAAAACAGGTACGTGAGAACAAAACAATAAGCAGGTAACATCAAATCGATAGATTCCCTCCCTAAACTAAAACGAAACATTGTCCTCAATGTTTAAGGTCGGGTTCTACGAAAATCTAAGCCGTTTATTAATTATGCAAAGATAAACGTGAATCGATAAGATGAAAGGATATCGGAGCTCCCTAAACTAATTTCAAATAAAGGATAGGAAGCTCGAGTGAACCGGGACACAACACCGACATGAGAGTCTTCAGAAAAAGTTGGGTTCATCCAGCAAAAATGCACAAGTACAAACAACAAACAACGAAAGAACAGAAAGAACTAGCCTCAACACAACACATTTGTTAGAAAATAGAAAGAAGAAAATGGATAAGCATGGGGTAAACTCCCACGAAGCGGCTTGTTTTTGGTCATCGAGTCACAAGCTCGACTCGATCCCTGAATTTAATTGTCCTTAGGGAAAGTTTGGAGATTTGGAATAACTAATTGTGGTGTATCCCCTCCATAGTAATGCTTAAGACGATGGCAGTTGACTTTGAAAATTGAACCATCGGGATGAGACAATTTGGCTGTGCCATAAGGAAAAACTTCGGTAATAGTGAAAGGACCGGACCATCAGGACTTGAGCTTTCCGGAGAAAATCTTTAATCGGGAGTTGAAAAGTAAGACTTGATCACCAACATTGAAGATTCGATTCTTGATCTTTGAGTCGTGAAGTTTCTTCGTCTTCTCCTTGTAGATTAATGAATTCTCATAAGCTTGATCTCGAAGCTCGTTAAGTTCATTGAGTTGAAGCTTTTGATGATCACCTGCGGTTTTGAGATCGAAGTTGGCATGCTTAAGAGCCCAATATGCCTTGTGTCCTAGCTCAACTGGTAAATGACACTGATAAGTGTAAAATACACATATTCATTTATGCTTTAAATAACCCAATTAAACCCAAAACACAGTGAAAAATGGCAAAAATATACTTGTTTCTATGTTCTGTGTGTGCAGGTACGGATATATCAGAAATCACAAGAAAACCGTCAAAAACGGGCAAGCACGGACACGAGAATCAAAAGAGTAAAAAAAAGAAGCCAAAGAATCAAAGCCGAAGTCAGAAAAGTCAAGCCTTAGTCAAATCCAGTCAAAATAGTCAAACATTGGTCAACAAAAGTCAACAAGACCCAAAATATTCCATTTAAGCCCCTCAACTTTCAGAAAAGTCCATAAATGGTCCCTAACTCTAAATGGGCCTTACCCGGATCCTTAAGCCCAAAACCATAGCCCAACTCCCTTTCCTATAAACCACAAGGACCATTCTTGCTATTTTCTAAATCTTATTTTACACTACACTAGTACTTAACCAAACACAAGGACCAAAATTGCAATTCACCCAAAGTTTAAAAGTTATTAACCCTAGTATTCAGTTAAAAAAAAATGCGCGAAAACTTTTTGTGCACTATTTACTGTCTTTCGCCAAAGGGTTACTGTTCATTCATCTTCTCAAAAATTACCCAAGGTCAAAACGATAGGGCAAATGCAAATTAAGGGTTAATGGCAAGGACAAAGTTGTCATATCAAAGGCTCTCATTAGCTAACCTTCAAGCAAAGCCACGTGGAAGATGAAGAAGCACAAGGGATTGATGATTTTGCACTACAATCACTCAGTAAACAAGCACAAGAGCAATCACACGGATTGCCACGCTGGCAATCCGTGTGAACCCAAGTCTTGATCCAACGGTTGACATCAATTCCCCAATGATTGATTGAATTAATGGCAGAGATTGGCAGCAGCTTCTAACTGATTTTGGACCTAGAAGGTTCCTTGGAATGCTATAAATACCTCACACTTCACACCAAGAGGGGACCTTCTTTTTCTAGTTTTTTAGCTTTTAGTTTTTAGCTTGAACTTAGCTTATGTAACTTTTAAAATTTCCATTTCCGTTTTCAGTTAAATTGTACTCTCAAATTCATAGTGTAATCAGTTTTTATTAATAAAATTCTCCTTTGTTATTACACAATCTCTTTTACTTTACTCATAAGTTCTCAATAAGCCAAATTGTTAAGCTACAGTTTAATAAGCTCCAAAAAAGCTCTCACAAGTCTATAAGCTTGTGATTGAGCCATTAATTCACTTAATCTACTTAAATCATTAAAATCAGCTAAATTACCTTGTGTTTGGATTGTAAGCTATGGAAGGAGAGCCAAAAAGGGAAGGGCTCTCATGGACTTATACCCTAGCTTATTAATAAGCTAGGGAGCTTGTAGCAAAGCTCTAAGAGCCATTAAGCCTTGTTTAGCTAGGCCAATTGTAAGTTCTCTTTAAAATTCCTTGTTCCTTTAAATTCTAGTTTTAAATAATTGCTTAAGTTGCTTATTGCTTAATCATAGTGCTTATCTGCTCTTTTGTTGCTTAATTGAGTTAAGTTCAATCTTATTTTACATTTTAAATATCTATTTTTAGTTTAGTCTAGTTAGATCTTAGATAAGTTCTCATTTCTGTCTTAAGCCTTAAAAAACCAAAAATATTAGTGAAATAGTATAGATCTTTGTTTCTAGCTTAATTAGTTGTTGACTCATGTTTAATATGGTAGATATAAGTTTTTTAACATCTAGTCAATAAGTTTTAATCATTAGTTTTCATTTTAAAAGCTTTTATCAAAACTGTCAAAGTTTGAAAGGAGTGTTTGGATTTAGCTACTTTGACCTCAAAAAGTCAAAGTGAGCTCTTGAATTTGGTTGAGTCAGTTTCATTCTACCTTATAATCATTAGGAAAAGCAATTTTAAAGGTTAGTTTGCAAAAATCAATAAGTTTGGGCTTATTTTATCTTTTCAGCACCAGGGCACTTTCTACCTTTCTTTTAGCTAGTGAATATTGGATCTAAGCCTTCAAGGGTTTAGATCTTGCTTGTTCTTGGTTTGCACACTTACAATAAGTGTGTTAAAAGTAGTAGTAACCTTTAGGAGTGCCTGCACAAGTGTGTGCTTGGTTTGCCAATTGCATCAGCAGCACTAAATCAGTTAGAGCTGCTGATATTTAAGCTTCAATTTAAGTTAGTAAATGTAGGAATTAGAGGCTCAATTTTATATATATTTTAGTTTTCTAGTAGCTTTAGTTAAGTCTTAGCTTATTTTACATTTCCAGCTTAATTGGTTAGCTTAATTTGCTGTCAAAAAGTCATAAAAACCCAAAACAGACCAAAAATAAGCAGTTTAGTTAGGTTCTTCTTAAGTGCTTAGATTTGTTGTTAATTAGAAAATCTGAATAGTAGGTTGTCATTAGGGATTAATAGTTAGGTTATCTTCAAAAATTTAGCTTCTGAATTAGTTTTTTGAGCATTTGAGCTTATTTTACTTTTAAACTTTTTAAGTCATTTCCTGAGTTTAGCATTTTCATCATCAATTTCAGTTGGTTAAAATTGTTTCTAGGAAAATTAGCTTTTCATTTCTAGGTAATACACATTATAAGCTACCTAGGACTTCTTTTGTTTTCAAATATAAGCTTCATTTGAGCTTTTTACAAGCTGTTAAGTAAAAACCAAAGGAAAAAGCCACTTTCTATTTTCAGCTTCTTGAAATGGGTTTCTGCCATAGTGCTTTTGTTAAAGTTGTTCTCTCTAGCTTTTTCTACAACTTTGCTTCTTTAAGTTTTTCATTTTAAGCTTTTTAAAATTTCAAATGCTTAATGGACTTAGTTTGTAATCGGGTTGGGCTCTCAGGGTAGGTAGTGTAACTTTTTAATTTCAGTTGTTTTTCTGTTAGTCCTTACGTTAGTTAGTTAGTTTCCCAGTTAGTCCTTTAGGTTTTTGCACCATTAGTCCTTAGTTAAGTATTTTAATCAAGTTTATTAGTTTTAATTAATAATTAGGTTTTAGTTTTAATTAGTTTAATTAAGCTTTAATTAAAAGATAAAAATTAGGGCTTTTAATTTTTATAAATTTCTGCACTTTTTCTTTATTTAGTGTAATTTTTATAGAAATTTTAGGATTTTATTTTTAATAGTTTTATTAATTTTATAGTTTTTAATTAGTTTAAAGTTAGAAAATTTATATCTTTTAATTCTAAAAATCCAAAAATAGTAATTCCTTTTTTCTAAAATTTTCTTTTTACTTATTTTATTTAGGAAAAATATAATTTCAATTATTTTCTATTTTTAGGATTTAATTAGAATTAAATAGTTTTTAATTGATAAAAAATTCAAAAATAATCTAAAAAAAATATTTTTATTTTCTTAAAATTTTCTTTTATCCTAATTTAGGTTTAGGAATTTAGTTTGCAATTTTAGGGTTTAATTTTAGTCTATTAGTCGCGTTTTATTTGTTTTCCATATTTGTTTAATTGTTTAAATCCATTTTAATTGTTGCTTTTTATTTAGTAGAAATAGACTATCAAAAATATCTTTGCTTCATTCAAATCATAATCCAAGCTTAAACGAGGTTTCAATTTCACTAGTCGTTGGGGGGAGGAGGGAAACGACCGGTGGTGTTATATTTACCCGGTTAATATATTCGTTTTGTATATTATATTATATATATTTTTGAGAGTGGATTTTCCTTAGGGAATTTTCTTAATTGCTTTTGAAGTATTTTATTATATATATATATTTTTATAAATATATATATATATAATATATATATTTTATATATTATATATATATATTTGGGTAATAAAACCTACATCAAGTTTTTGCGCGCAGCGGGGATAGTGTTTAAGATTCCTTCGTTTAGTTTATTTGGTTTAGAAGATCCTTTCACCCTCCGAAAAGTGTTCATTCTTGTTTTTAATTCAACGTATCCAAAAAAAAATCATAAAATATAAAAGTAAAAAAAACATTTTCTTTTCCTTTTTAGTATAAGTAAAAGATATAAAAAAAGTAAAATCAAAATATAAAAAAAATCTTCCATTTTAAATTAAGAAAATAAAAACGTCAATAATTGGTAAAAAATACAAAAATATAATACTCTTCAACGGAGGTATTATCATATATTCATTTATCCGTGTGAACCTTGTTGGTTCCCAAATCGAACATAAAGATTTACCACTTGCCATGTGTGTCTCTACAAAGTACGGCTACCTGGAAAGCAATTTTTGAGAGCTTACCGTGAAGTAGTTGATTATTTGGTTTTTGTCTCTTCCGTTGTAACCGTTTATATTTATTGTGATTAAAAAAAATAGTGTAAGAGTTTTGCTTTGATTTTTAGTTTTTCCTTTTTATGCGCACCGTTCGCATATCAAAGACGTCGTTTCAACAACAAACTCTCCGGTTGTTTTGAAAATTTTTGATTTAGAAGAAACCACTTGTCAATCAAAACATTGTTTCAATGGCTCGATAATCGTACCATGGCCAATTGTTACAAGCACCCATCGAGGGGGTATGAAGATGCTATTGTTGTTCAACCAAATAATGATAACAATTTCGAGCTTAAACACCTTTATCAATTCTTGTTGCAAAGCAATAAGTTTACGGCCGTAGGACTAAGACCCTCACAATCACCTTTCGATTTCTTTAATAAGGTCACTTCAACGTTTTAGACATCCGCAAGTTACGACACTTTGTTTAGCTTTTGCTTTTTCCTTTTTATCTAGACTATGAAGCCCCGAGATTGGTTAGACAAGGAACCACCTAGATCAATTTCTCAAATGGGACGACTGTTGCAAAAAAATTCATAAATTCAATTTTTCCCACTTTGAAAAACAAAATACTATCGGAATGAGATCATTACTTTTTTCCAAAAACCAAACGAAACCTTCAATGAAGCATGGGAACGTTTTAAAGGACTCCTTCGTCAATGTCCTCACCATGGCTTCTCGGAACTACACCAACTCGATACTTTTTACAATTCTTTGAGTTCCAACGATCCAAGATGCCTTTGATTCAGCCGCGGGGTGGCAATTTCTTAGACAAGATGACTCAAGAAGGTTAGCGATTATGAGAGCAAGTCAAAAGTTCGTTTACACAGACGTCGTGGCTTATGTTTCAAGGGAGTGGAGTTACGGATGCTCCTTCTTTCTAATTCTTCACCTTCTAATAAGTCTTTTGATATTAAACATATAGACGCTTCTCTCGAGGATAAGATGACTAGTAAGATGAAATAAATGATGAATGAAATGAAAGCTTTAGTTGTTACTACTCCCGCACCCATCAAAGCAGTTGAGGAAGTATGTGTTATGTGTGGATCGAATCATAATTTTAACCATTGTCCGTTAACTCGAGGTGGAAACGATTTTCCCGTTTTTCATGACAACATCCAACAATTTCAACAAATCGCAAGCCATTGGAAATCTTTCTCAAAGAAACCAACCATTCGAATTTTGGCAAGTCAAATGATGAAACACCGGGTTTCATATATCTGAAACCGAAAAGTTATTTCAAAACAACCAAAACCGTTACCAAGGAACCAATTCCAATTCGAATCAAAACCGTGGAAACAATTTTAGTCAAAACCGTCAAAATCATCAAGGTCAAGTTTTTCAATCACCAACCAATCAACCACCGGTTTACCAAGTTCCACCATGTCAGGCTCCTACGCCTCAAATCCAAGGTGTTTTGAAAATAGATTTTGAGAACTACGTCAAGGCAAACGATGCGGTGTTGAAAAATGTTCAAAATCAGGGTCAAAATTTGGAGAATCAAATGGCTAATGTTACGAGTTTGTTAACAAGTCTTTGTGATAATTTCAAAATTTTCACCTCTACTTCGAATTCAGGAACTCTTCCCAGTTCAAACCGTAACTAACATCGTCAGCAAATCAATGCTATAACACAAGGTAGGGGTAAGACGTTGGAGGAACCTTCAACTCCTCTGTTTCTACTCCTGATCGCTTTAAATCCTCAAAAATGACCCGAACAAAACCAGATGACGTCAACGGAAAAAGTTGCAAATATTCCAATTTTGGAGAATACCGCACATGTCCACCTCGGAGAAAAGAAGAATCCATTTTTATGGAATATTCCAAAACAAAAGCAAAGAAAACGTTAATTTTGATCCTAATTCTCCTAATCATAATTCTTTTCCACCTAAACTTCCTTACCCCGAGGTGGATGAAAGTGAGGAGAACGAATAAACCACGTGCTCACAAGCCGGTTTTGAAGATATTCAAAACAACTCGTTTAGAGATTGGATTGAAGAGCTCTTGTCGGAATGCCAAAGTTCAACAAATGGTTAAGCTTGTTTGCTAAAGGAACAAAGGGAGCTTGAGGAGATCGCCATTACGGGACCGTTATTGCTGAATGTTTGCTATCATCATGAAATAAAGTTCCCGAGAAGCTCGAAAGATCGAGAAATTCTTATCCATGTGCTTTAAAAGAGCTCAATAGAACTAGTGCTTTAGCCGATTCAGGAGCTAGCATTAACCTTTTTCTCATGCTACTCTACATGATACTTGGGACTTTGAAACTTATGACTCTACTCGAAATGACATCGAGCTTGCTAATAGTTCATACTCACCCGATGGGTAATAGCCGAGGACTGGTTGTAGTAAGAGTTGATGGTTTACCTTTTTCTCGCGGATTTGTCGGTGGTTAATTCAGAACCCGACCAAGAGTGCCTATATTTTAGGAGACCTTTCCTTCGCACTGCAAAAGCTCTCATGGATTTATATGAAGAACATTGACTTTAAGAGTAGGAAAGAAGAACTTGTTTCTATGCGTATAAATCTGAGGGAAAAACAAAAATAAGATTGTTGTTCTCGCCATTTCTGTAATCGATTTCTCAAAAGATGACCGTTAGTGGCACGTACCTACATACTCATTATGAATGATAATTCTCCTAGTTCTTATCCGGTGAAGACTAGGAAATTCTGAGAAGTTCGCCGATGAATGCTCTGCTTGACTCGTTACCACGGGTAATGATGTTTCGATTCTTAAGAAGGTTTGCATGAGAGAATTTTCAAGTTAATTCAAATTCTCTTTTGAATTTTATGAAAATTTCAAATATAGCACCATTAATCCTATTTTTGTGAAATGGAAAGAAAAATGTCGAGATCAAAAATTCCAACATTTCCGATGAGCCGGTTTTACTCAACACACCTTTATCCGATAAGGTTGCTCAAGAAGACAATAATGATGAGATCAATGCTTTTCTAGCTATGGAAGTGTCTACTAACTTTGAGGAAGGTTATTTCGATTCAGAAGAAGATGTAATTTTTCTTGATAATCTACTTAGTGATGATGCTTCCATAATTGCTTCTGGAAGGATTTCCGATCATGACAGAACAAAATGATTTCAATAATTTTTCTCAAGGAGTGATCTCTTCAACAAGAGTTCGCGGTGAACCTTTAAACTTCCTACGAGGAATGATCATGAATTAGAGGAATAGGAATATCTTGTTTATGTAAGTGCAGTGTGAGATTTCAACTTCCCAAGTCACAGGGGAAGGGGTGTTGGGTTGGGGTTTTTTTTTTTTTTGTTTTTCCCCCCAATTTTTTTTTTTCCGTTGTGTTTGTTTTTGTGGGGTGGGGGGGGGTGGTTGTGTGACACCCTTTGGGGGGGGGGGGGGGGGGGGGGGGGGGGGGGGGGGGGGGGGGGGGGGGGGGGGGGGGGGGGTTATGGGGGGGGGGGGGGGGGGGGGGGGGGGTATTGTTATGCTATCAAAGTTCAGTTATCGAGTCTTTCAGTATCCCCTATCCCCGTTGAGGATAGTGAGCCCACTCAAGAAGAGATTGATATTTTCCTTGTTCCAGATGATTTACTTCCACCTGGTGTTGAGAATGATGATTCCGAAGAAGAAGTTATTGAGTTATATACTTTGATCAAGATGATCCGTCAATTCCTCGTCCTCCACCAGAACCACCGGATGTTGAGAAATGTTTTGAACCCGAAGCGGGTATTTTGATAATCAAAGAATTTAAGGGTGTTTCTAAATCTCATGATTTTATGACCGGTATATTACCCACCCTTCCCACCCTTGTTTCAGATTTGACCTTCATTTCCTCATTTTTCTCCTTCGAGAGTGAAGACACCATTTTTGACCCCGGCATCGTCACGTTTCTAGAGCCGGTGGCATTTTCAATGGCAGTTTCTTGTTCTAAGTATTGCTCTCCCTAAGGACAACTAAATTCAGGGATCGAGTCGAGCTTGCGACTCGGTGACCAAAAACAAGCCGCTTCGTGGGAGTTCACCCCATGCTTATCCTTTTTATTTTCTCTCTATTTTCTATTATCTAATGTGTTGTGTTGAGAGAGGCTTGTACTCTTTCCGATTTCTCGATGTTTGTTGCTTGTTTGTTGTGATTTTTGTAGGATCGAACCAACAAATTCTTTGAAGCCTCTCGTGTCCGGTTGATTTGTCCCGTTCTACTCGAGCTTCTCATCCTTTGTGTGAAATTAGTTTGGGGAAATCCAATATCCTTTCATCTTATCGATTCACGTTTATCTTTGCATAATTCATAAACGGCTTAGATTTTCGTAGAGGACATTGACTTTTAAACATTGAGGACAATGTTTCGTTTTAGTTTGGGGAAGGGAATCTATCGATTTGATATTACCTGTTTATTGTTTTGTTCTCACGTACCCGTTTTCCCACAAAAATAGCAAAAATTTTAATTTTTAAGTTCTTATTTGTCATATATAGTTTTAAAAAAAAGTGTTAAGACACGAATGTAGGTTTTCCGTTGGTAAGAATAAGAAGTAATTTTTGACCCGATCAAACGTGTAGAGTTCTAGCTTTCTCCCTTAACAATTAATGATGATAGTTTGTGCTAGTCTCATGTAGACTTTAAACATGCTAGACTTGAATCGTTAGTAAATGAAGACTTGTGCTAATCTCAAGTAGATTTTAAATATGCCGAGTTGGATTTTATATGGCTAAGTGTTCGCGAATTTCTTTCTTAGAGATTTTAAATTGCGAAGAACAAGAAATGATAGTGTTATTTATAAGTCATGACATTAAACGTAGAATAGTTGGTTTTCTTTCAAGCTCATAAGTGTTAATTGTGGCTTTTTCTCCCATTAGCTTGTTTCACCTCTATATAAATGTTTAATAAATAGAGTTGTACGGTTTTTTGGTTAATAATTAGCTAATAGAAGTTTTCTTTAGTTCCTTTGTGATTAGGATGAGTACACATCAGGAATACTTAATTTGGCATACTATATGTATCACATTAGCAAATATTTTGCTTATTCCTAAGAAGCCTTGGGTATTTGGGATGGCTAAGGAGAATTCATAATAATCGAGATGAATAAAAGTTGATGCATTTGGGCTCACAACCGATGTTACAGCCTTCTAAAAGGTCGAGGAAGTTACCAAAGTCGAAATATGTTTGCTACATCTTGTCGGAGGCGTGGCCGATGTTGTAGCCTTCTAAAGGACTGAGGTTTAATAAATGTTGCATTTATTGTTTGTCTTATTTTTTTGTGCCTTAAGAGGCCTAAGGGTATATGGTGCAAATGAGATTGGTCCATTAAAGTCTTAAAGAGCTTGCGGGTATATTGACATGGAATGAGTTGCACTTGCTTAAGTAGAATTAATTAAAGCAAATTTATGGTTGCCTACGATGGTGGACTTTAATCTTGATGACATTTGATCTTTTGAAAAAGGGCTAGGAGCTAATTATTGCGTTCTTAACCGTTACACTTTATTTTTGGAATTAATAAGTATCGAAACAAGTCTTAAAGAGCCTTCGGGTATATGACTTAAGTAAAAATCTTGAATACAAAAAAAAAAGGGGTAGATTTGCTGGGAGGAAAGTAGTAACAATTATCATTTATGAAGAAATAGTATTGGTTGTCTTATGACTTGTAATTGACAATGATCTTGTTTTTAAGCTTAGCATGGGAAAAGTGAAAAATCGGGGATGATAAAGTTATCTTTTAGACACTTAATTGTGCTTTTTATTCTATGATCCTTAAAGTTACCACAAGGTAATGAAAACAATACATTATGTCAACACAAATAAGTTGTAGTTAGGTAGTTAATTATCAAGAAAAATCATAAAAAGAGAAAAAAGATTTGAAAATGGGAAATCGGGTGTTTTATAACTTGTGATCTCTTATCTCTCTCAACAAAAAAATCTTTGCTACTTTTCAAAGGTTTAGTTTGGGGAAGTTTCGAGGTATTTGGTTATAAGGCATGTGATATTGCGTGAGGACACGCAATCGTTTAGTTTGGGGAATTTTGATAAGTGTAAAATACACATATCCGTTTGTATCTAAAATAACCTAATTAAACCCAAAAATGGCAAAAATATGTTTGTATTTGTGTTTTGTGTATGCAGGTACGGATAAGTAAAAAATCACAAGAAAACAATCAAAAGCGGGCAAGCACGGACACAAGACGGAAGAGTGCACAAAAGCCTGGAAGCAAAGCCAAGGAAAAGTCAATCCGCAGTCAATAAGTCAAAGAAAAGTCAAACTCATGGGTCAAACAGAAGTCAACTCAAGGAAGGTCAAACCCAAATGATCCTCAAAAAATAAAGTCCCTTTTAACTTTCAAAAAGATACCCAAATTAGTCACTTTGGCATTAATGGGCCTCAAAACCCTAAATACCTACCCGGAGCCAAGAGCCCATGCACTTAGCCCAGTTACCTTTTTATATAAACCCTCTAGGGACCATTATTTTCCATTTTCTCAAACTCGATTTTACTACTATACTTTGAGATAACAAAGAGGAGGACTAGTTCTGTCAAAACGCCATAGTTCAAACCAATGTTTACCCATTTACAGTTTAAAAAGGGCGTGAATAGTGGTTACTATTCATCGTCGTCCTCCTGCTTTAACCTTGGATAAAAGAAAGGGCAAATCTAAATTAAGGGCTTAATTGGTCAATTCAGAAACTCTACATCACAATGGCAAGGACACAACCGTCTTATCAAGGCCCTAATTAGCTCACTCAAGCTAGATGGCCACGTTGGCAGGCAAGGAAGCACAAATGAAGTTTGGTTTTACACTACTAGCTCTCACATAAGTAGCACAAAGGTGTCACATCAAGGATTGCCAGCTCGGCATCCGTTCTGTGAATTCACTTGTGATCCAAGGCTCATATTAATGACAAAGATTAATGGAATGAAGGGTGTTGATTGCTGAAGGCTGAGCAGCAAGTTTGGGACCTAGAAATTCTCTTCAGCCTATAAAGGCTCACATCAACACACATAAAAGACCTTTTTTTCAAGTTTTTTTAGCTTTTAGTTTTAGCTTGAACTTTAGCTTATGTTACTTTTAAAATTTCCATTTCCGTTTTCAGTTAAATTGTACTCTCAAATTCATAGTGTAATCAGTTTTTATTAATAAAATTCTCTTGTTATTACACAATCTCTTTTACCTTTTATCATAAGTTCTCAATAAAGCAAAATGGTTTATCTACAGTTTAATAAGCTCTTAAAAAAAGCTTTAACAAGTGTTTCTAAAATAAGTTGTGATGAGTATAATTTACTTATTCTACTTAAATAATTTAAATCAGTAAATTCCTTGTGTTTGGTTTAGTAAGCTATGGAAGTGAGAGCAAAAAGGAAAGGCTCTCATGGTCTTTTACCCCTAGACTTATTTATAAAGTAGGGTGCTTTTAAGCAAAGCTCTAAGAGCCATTGAGCCTTGTTTAGCTAGGCCAATTGTAAGTTCTCTTTAAAATTCCTTGTTCCTTTAAATTCTAGTTTTAAATAATTGCTTAAGTTGCTTATTGCTTATTCATAGTGCTTATCTGCTCTTTTGTTTCTTAAATGAGTTAAGTTCAATCTTATTTTGCATTTAAAATATCTGCTTTTAGTTTAGTCTAGTTAGATCTTAGATAAATTCTCATTTCTGTCTTAAGCCTTAAAAAAAACCAAAAATATTAATGAAATAGTATAGATCTTGTTTCTAGCGTAATCAGTTGTTGACTCATGTTTAATATGGTAGATATAAGTTTTTTAAAACCTAGTCAATAATTTTAATAATTAGTTTTCATTTTAAAAGCTTTTATTAAAACTGTCAAAGTCTGAAAGGAGTGTTTGGGTTTAGCTACTTTGACCTCAAAAAGTCAAAGTGAGCTCTTGAATTTAGTTAAGTCAGTTTCATTCTACCTTATAATCATTAGGAAAGGCAATTTTAAAGGTTAGTTTGCAAAAATCAATAAGTTTGGGCTTATTTTATCTTTTCAGCACCATGGCATTTTATACCTTTCTTTTAGCTATTGAATATTGGATCTAAGCCTTCAAGGGTTTAGAGCCTTGCATGTTCTTGGTTTTACACACTTTTAATAGTGTGTTTAATAGTAGTAGTACTTTAGGAGTGCTGCACAAGTTTGTGCTTGGTTTTGCCAATTGCATCCAGAGCACTAAATATAGTTAGAGCTGTTGATATTTAAACGCTTTCATTCAAGTTAGTAAATGTAGGAATTAGAGGCTCAATATTATATATATTTTAGTTTTCTAGTAGCTTTAGTAATAGCTTAATATAGATTAAGATTTACATTTTATTTTCTAGCTTATTTACTTAGCTTAATTCAGCTGTCAAAGTCAATAAATAACTAAAAAAGGCCAAAAACAGTAGGTAGATAGTTTAGCTCCTTAAATTTTAAATTCTAGCTTGTAGTACTAAATTTTATTATTAAAATAAGTAGCTTATAGGTGGTTGGTCAATTCTCTAGGAGCTTATTCTCTGAATTTGCTTATTGAGCTTTTAAGCTTAATTTGATTCTGAGGATTTCAGCTTGTTTTCTGACTTTGCATCTTTGTCACTTAAATTCAGATAAGCTCTAGTATCATTAAGCTATTTCTCTTAGTAAAACTAAAAGCAAACACCCCCTTACTGTTTTCAGCTGAAAGATAAGCTCTTTTTGAGCTTATTAGTGCTTTTCATACCATAGTGCTTTTGTTAAAGTTGTTCTTGCCAACTTATTCTACAACTTTTCTCTTTTGAGTTTTTCATTTTAAGCACTTTTTATTTTCAACTTATTTTTAAGCTTAATAGGACTCACACCACATTTTTCTACAACTTTTCTCTTTTGTGTTTTTCATGAAAAGCTTTTTTTTTAGTTCATCTTATTTTTTTAAGCTTAATGGGGCTTGTTTGAAAACGGGCTAGTCCTTAGGGGTAGATTTTGTAAATTTCAGTTTTATAGTTAGTCCTTCCCGTTAGTTTCTTTATAGCTCAGTTAGTCCTTTAGGTGTTTGCATAGTTAGTCCTTAGTTAGTTTAATTAGTTTAAATTAATAATTAGGGTTTAGTTTTAATTAGTTTAATTAAACTTTAATTAAAAGATAAAAATTAGGGCTTTTAATTTTATAAAATTTCTGCATATTTTCTTTATTTAGTTTAATTTTTATAAAATTTTTAGGATTATATTTTTAATATTTTTATTACTTTTAGTTTTTAAATTAGAATTATTTTTGAAAAATCATAATCTTTAAAAGCCAAAATTTGTAATTTTTTTTTTAATTTTTCTTTTTACTTATTTTACTATAGGAAAATACAATTTCAATTATTTTCTTATTTTTTTATTTTAGGATTTAATTAGAATTAAATAGTTTTTAATTGATAAGCAAAAATTCAAAAATAATCTAAAAAATATTTTTATTTTTCTTAAAATTTTCTTTTATCCTAATTAGGTTTAGAAAACTTTTATGTTTACAATTTTAGGGGTTTAATTCTTAGTTTATTTGTTAATGTCAGGTTTTTTATTTGTTTTCTCCGTTTTTGTTTGATTGTTTTAATTGCCTTTAATTGTTCAAATTTTTAATTGTTGTTTCTTATTTAGTAGTTATAGATATCAAAATTATCTATTTTCTTATTCAAATCATAATCCAAGCTTAAACTAGAGGTTTTTTTAATTTCACTAGTCAGTTGGGGATACGTACCCGGGTGATCATAATTTAATACGGTTATTATACGCATTATATATTATATTTATATTATCTTTATGAGTGGAAATTTTCCTTAGGGGAATGTTACTTAATTTGCTCTTTGATAGTAATTTTATTTTAGATTCCTTCGTTTTTAGTTTATTTGGTTTGAAGATCCTTTCATCCTCGAAAGTTTCATTCTTGTTTTATAATTCAAAAAAATCCAAAAAAATCAATAAATATAAAAAGTAAAAAATATTTTTCTTTTCTTTTTAGTATAAGTATAAGATAAAAAAATAGAAAAATCAAAAATATAAAAAAAAATTTCCTTTTTAATTAAGAAATAAAAAGACACCAATTGGTAAAAATACCAAAATATAATACTCTCAACGGAGGTATTATCATAATCAATTCCGATGAACTTGTTGGTTCCCAAATCGAACTAAAGATTTAACACTTGCCATTTGTGTCTCTACGAAGTACGCCTCACCTTGAAAAGTAAATTTTGAGAGCTATCGTGAAGTAGTTGATTATTTGGTTTAAGTCTCTTCCGTGTAACCGTTAAAATTCATTGTTAGAAAAATAATAATAATAATAATAATTTAGTGTAAAGTTTGCTTTTTTGATTTTTAGTTTTTCTTTTTATGCGCACTCGTTCGCAATCTCGAAGACGTCGTCAACAACAAACTCCTCCGTTTGTTGTTGAAAATTTTGATTTAGAAGAACCAATTGTCGATCAAAACATTGTTGCAATGGCCGATAATCGAACGATGGCCCAAATGTTACAAGCACCCATCGAGGGGTATGAAGATGCTATTGTTGTTCCACCAATTAATGCTAACAATTTCGAGCTTAAACAACCTTTAATCAATCTTGTGCAAAGCAATAAGTTTACGGGTAGACAAGACCCTCACAATCACCTTCGATTCTTCAACAAGGTCACTTCAACGTTTAGACATCCCGAAGTTCCGAACACTTCGATTAAGCTTTTGCTTTTTCCTTTTTCTCTAGACGGTGAAGCCCGAGATTGGTTAGACAAGGAACCTCCTAGATCAATTCTCACATGGGACGACCTTGTTGCAAAATTCATAAATCAATTCTTCCCACCTTCAAAAACCACTTACTATCGGAATGAGATCATTACTTTTTTCCAAAAACCAAACGAAACCTTCAATGAAGCATGGGAACGTTTTAAAGGACTCCTTCGTCAATGTCCTCACCATGGCTTCTCGGAACTACACCAACTCGATACTTTTTACAATTCTTTGAGTTCCAACGATCAAGATGCCTTAGATTCCGCCGCGGGTGGCAATTTTTTAGACAAGATGCCTCAAGAAGGATTAGCGATTATTGAAAGCAAGTCAAAAGTTCGTTACTCAAGAAGTCGTGCTAATGATTCAAGAGTGAGTACGGATGCTCCTCTTTCTACCTCTTTACCTTCTAATAATTCTTTCGATATTCAACAATTAGCCGCTTCTCTCGAGGATAAGATGACTATTAAGATGAAACAAATGATGAATGAAATGAAAGATTTAGTTGTTACTACTCCCGCACCCATCAAAGCGGTTGAGGAAGTATGTGTTACATGTGGATCGAATCACCATTTTAACCATTGTCCGTTAACTCGAGGTGGAAATAATTTTCCCATTTTTCATGCCAACATCCAACAATTTCAACAAACCGTAGCCGTTGGCAACTTTCTCCAAAGAAACCAACCATCTAATTTAGCAAGTCAAATGAAACCACCGGGTTTCAATCAACCGAATGTTCAAAACAATCAAAACCGTTACCAAGGAACCAATTCCAATTTCAATCAAAACCGAGGAACCAACTTTAATCAAAACCGTCAAAACAGTCAAAATCAAGTTTACCAAGCCCCACCATACCAACCACCAACAAATCAACCTTTGGTTAATCAAGCTTTACCTCCCGTTTCACAAATTCAAGGTGTGTCTAAAACGGATTTTGAAAGTTATGCTAAATCTAATGATGCAAACATGAATAACTTGCAAATGAAGTTGGATAATTTTCAAAGGAACCAAAATGATTTTCAAAGAGTTTACAATGATTCTCAAAAGAAGCAAGATGATTTTCAGAAAATGATGCTCAGTTTCATGCAAAGCTACACATGAAAGCCAACAAGCTTCAAGTTCACGTTCGTTACATCAATACCATTCCAAACCCAAGAATGAACCAAGGGCAATATTCCACACGAAGTGTGGTCTCATATACAGACCTCCAATTCCAACGCCGTGTGGTGGGAAAAAGGAACCCGAGGTTTACAAAGGAGATAACGGAGCTACCTAGCACCGAAGACATCCAACCTCCATTAGTCCAAGATCAAAACAAAGATAAAGAACCAATCAAAGAGCCTTCTTTAGCTCAAAAGACCAAGACTAGTTTGCCTTACCCTTCAGACATGAAAAAAAGAGAAAATTCCGTGAAAGATGATATCCTAGCTTCTAAAGTTTTATGGAATTTTTTCGCGTAATCTTTCACTTTGAGCAAGTTTTCGCGTATGCTCTCATTCATAAGCCAAAGTTTGCATCCAATGTTCAAAAAAGATGCTGTAATAACAAAGACAATGTTAACGAGTTAACCAAGACACCTTTGAATGAGAATTGTAGTGCGGTTGTCCTTAAAAAGCTTCTGGAAAAGCTAGGTGACCCCGGTCGATTTCTTATTCCATGTGATTTTTTGGAGTTTGATAATTGCTTAGCCCTAGCCGATTTAGGTGCTAGCATAAATCTCAATGCCCTCTTTTTCATTTGAAAAAGCTTGGACTCGCCGGGCCAAATGATACAAAATGTTGTTTAGAATTAGCCAACCGAATGATTTCCAACCAACCGGTGTAGCTGAAAATGTTTTTGTCAAAGTAGGGAAGTTTTACTTTCCCGCCGACTTTGTTGTTCTTGATTTCATAGCCGATCCTCGAGTACCGTTGATACTCGGGAGACCTTTTCTTAGGACAGCTCATGCTTTAATCGATGTATATGAAGGAGAGATAATTCTTAGGAATGATGATCAGACTTTAACCCTTAAATGTGGTGATACACCTTCTATTTCGTACAACAATTTCGAATCGTTGAAGAAAGTCGATCTCATTGATGTCACGTGTGAAGAATACTCACAAGAAGTCTTAGATTTTTCCGACTCAGTTGCATATGGCAATCCTTCTCCCAATACGAATCTCCGGATATTATTGTTGTCAAATGCTTCTCCGACACTACAACTCGCGTTCGCGGAAAGTGATTTTTCTAACTTTTGAAGAAGGCCGATGCTTTTAATAGCAATCGATGAGCGAGCAAACTTCACCGATCAGAAATTAATGCTATGTTACTAATGATCCCGAGGGTGGACATTCTCATTCTCGAATCACTTCTCAATAGTGATCCATTACCCTGCCTCAACCAAACCAAGGAGATTATTTACCAGAAATTCGAAGAGACCTTAAAATAGTATAAACCAAAGACAGTCTATGCAATCGAATAATGCTAGTTTCTTATGAACCAAAGAATGAACCTTTCAAGGTGAACTTAAAGACTTACCTCCTCATCTGCGAAACCCTTCATTTTAAGCAGATAACAACAGTTGCCTGTTATTAATTGCCAAAGATTTGAGCAATGATGAAAAGACCGCTCTCATAAAGGTTCTTAAATCCCGAAAGCAAGCAATTGCTTGGAAGCTCTCTAACATTAAGGGTATTAACCCGGAATTTTGGGTCTCATAAAATTCTAATGGAAGATGACTATGAAACCAAGCAGTCCCAACATCAGAGAGGGTTAATCCAAAAATTCATGATGTCACTAAAAAGGAGGTTGAAAACCTTACTACTTCTGACCTGGATTGGATCTACCCAATCTCAGATAGTCCTTGGGTGACCCATACATTGTGTACCAAAGAAAGGAGGAATGACCGGATAACCAATGATGAATAACGAATTAGACCGAAGACAAGACATGTAACAGGATGAAGAGAAATGCAAGATTATCGTAAGTTGAACGAGCTACAAGAAAAGCATTTCCTTTACCGATCATTGGATAAATGCTTGAGAGACTCGCAGGAAATGAGTACTATTGTTTCCTCGACGGTTTCTCGGGTTATTTCCAAATTCCAATCGATCCAAATAACCAAGAGAAGACCACATTCACTTGCCCATACGGAACGTTTGCTTAACGGCCCATTCCCCCTTTTGGTTATGCAATGCGCCAGACAGGTTTCAAAGGTTGTATGATGGCAATCTTCCATGAATATGATTAAAAGACAATGGAAGTCTTCATGGATGATTTCTCAGTTTTTGGAAATTCTTTTTCTACGTGCCTCACCAATTTAGAAAGAATGCTTAAACGGTGTAAAGACACCAACTTAGCTCTAAATTGGGAAAAAAGCCATTTCATGATGAAAGAAGGTATCGTACTCGGACATAAGATCTGGAAGAAAGGAATTGAAGTCGACAAAGCTAAGATCGATGTGATTTCTAAGCTACCTCACCCAACCACCGTTAAGGGAATTCGAAGTTTTCTCGGGCATGCTGGTTTTTACCGCAGATTCATCAAAGACTTTTCAAAGATCTCTCGACCCATGACCCATCTCTTAGAGAAAAACACTCCTTTTATCTTCTCAGAAGATTGCATTCTAGCCTTTCAAACATTGAAAAAGAAGTTAACCGAAGCTCCAATTCTCATTGCTCCGAATTGGGACAACCTTTTGAAATCATGTGTGATGCAAGTGATTATGCAATAGGTGCGGTTCTAGGGCAAAGGATTGAGAAGCATTTTAGACCAATTCATTATGCAAGTAAGACAATGACCGAAGCAGAATCAAACTACACAACAACGGAAAAAGAGATGCTTGCAGTTGTTTACGCTTTTGAGAAGTTTCGATCATATCTAATCATGAAACTAATGTTGTTTACAAACGACCACTCCCCATTTGAAATACCCTCTTCAACAAGAAAGACGCCAAAGCAAGATTGCTTATGATGGTCTTTATTACTTCTTTCATGAATTCGATTTTTCCTGTAATTTGAATACCAGGGGAGCTAAAACTATGCAGCAGTCACCTCTCCGTCTGAAACCCTATGAGAATGTTTTTGATCCTAAGGAGATTAATGAAACTTTTCCTCTTGAAACATTGAATACGGTGACTTCTCATGATGACCAAAATACCCCGTGGTTTGCCGATATAGCAAATTACCACGCGGGGAATTTTCTTATCAAAGGAATGTTCAACCAACAAAAAGGAAGTTTTTTCAAAGGATGTAAAGCATACTTTTGGGATGATACCTATCTCTTTCAAACATGGTGCAGATCAAATCACCATAGATGTGTATATGCAAGAAGCACTTGAAAATCTCAAGTCTTGTCCATGAAGGACCCATCGGGGGCCATCATAATGCTAAACATCACCGCTCGTGGAAAAGTATTTGATGACGGTTTCTTTTGGCCTACCAATTATAAGGATGCTTATGAATTGATCAAATCTTGTATGCAGTCCAAAAGACAAGGCAAGAAATTCACTCGAGATGAATGCTCCAAATTGCAAATCCTCCAAGTTTTGTGAAATTTTTCGATGTATTGGAGTATCGATTTTATAGGATCTTTCCGTCACTAGAGACACAAATAAAATTTAGAGCCTTCAAAAAAAAAAAAAAAGAAAAATAAAATAAAAATAAAAAAGAATATCTTTTCCAAATGGGTTGAAAGCCCAAGGCGCCTCCCCACCAACGATGCAAGAAGTAGTTGTCAAGATTTAAAAATCCCTTTTCTCCGAGTTGGTGCCCAGAGCTATCATAAGCGATCGTGGGACGCCATTTCGAATGACAAATTTTGATAAAGTTTATGTCTAAATATGGTGTCACACATCGTCTTTCTACCGCTTACCACCCTCAAACTAGTGGTCAAGTCGAGGTGACGAATCGTGGTCTCAAAAGAATCTTAGAGAGGACGGTAGGAGAAAACCGTGCCTCATGGTTCGACAAACTAGATGATACATTATGGGCTTTTAGGACCGCTTACAAGACTCCAATTGGATGCACTCCCTACAAGTTAGTTTATGGAAAAGCGTGTCACTTACCCGTTGAATTAGAACACAAGGCATATTGGGCTCTTAAGCATGCCAACTTCGATCCTCAAACTGCGTTGATCCAACAAAAGCACCAACTCAATGAACTTAACGAGCTTCGTGATCAAGCTTATAAGAATTCGCTAATCTACAAGGAGAAGACAAAGAAACTTCACGATTCCAAGATAAAGAATCGAATCTTCAATGTTGGTGATCAAGTTTTGCTTTTCAACTCCCGATTAAAGATTTTATTCGGAAAAGCTTCACGTCCCGATGGTCCAGTCCTTCACTATTACCGAAGGTTTTCCTATGCAACCTGGCCAAGTTGTCTCATGCCGACGGTTTGAATTTCAAAGTAAATTGTCATCGTTGAAATGCCTCCGACAATGGAGGGGATACACCACCATGGTTTATCCCGATCTCCAAACTTTCCCTAAGGACAACTAAAACTAAATTCCAGGGATCGAGTCGAGCCTGCGACACGGTGACAAAAACAAGGCCGCTTCGTGGAGTTTCACCCCATGCTTTATCCTTTCAATTTTCCTCTCTATTTTCTATTATCTAATGGTTGTGTTGAGGAGAGCTTGACTCTTTCCGATTCTCGATGTTTGTTGCTTGTTTGTTGTGATTTTGTAGGATCGAACCAACAAATTCTTTGAAGCCTCTCGTGTCCGGTTGATTTATCCCGTTCAACTCGAGCTTCTCATCCTTTGTGTGAAATTAGTTTGGGGAGATCCGATATCCTTTATCATCTCTAAAGATTTACGTTTATCAGTTTCAGTAATTCATAAACCGCGTTAGATTTTCTGAAGACCCCGACTTTAAACATTAAGGACAATGTTATCGTTTTAGTTTGGGGAGGGAATCTAATCGATTTTATGATTACCTGCTTATTGTTTTGTTCTCGACTAGCCCGTTTCCCACAAAAAATTTTAAATTTTTAAGATCTTATTTGTAGAAAAAAAGAAAAAAAAGTGTTAAGACACGAAATGTATTGTTTCTGTTGGTGAGAAATAAAAAGCAATTTTTTGACCTACCAACGTACATGTAGAGTTCTAGCTTTTCTCTCCCTTACCAATTATGATGATAGTTATGCTAGTTTTTCTCAAGTAACTTTAAACATGCTAGACTTGAAATCAATTAGTAAATGAAAACTTGTGCTAATCTCAAGTAGATTTTAAATATGCCGAGTTGGATTTTATATAGGCTAAGTATTTGCGAATTTATTTATTATAGATTTTAAATGCAAAGAATAAGAGATTGATAGTGTTGATTACGAATTAGGATGCTAAACAAAGTTTTTATTTTGGAAAACTTAAAGCTTAATAAGAATAACGTTGTGGTTTTTTCTTCCACGTAGTTCTAAAATGATTAATTATACGTGTTCTCTTTAATTTTTACAAATTTAGTTTTACTCTTAAAAGGTCAATCAACATATTCAGAGAAAAAGCTTTATACGATGAAATAAAAGTCAAACATCAATCGGTAAATAAGAATTTTAGTTCAAGTTTATACTTTGGTTTTCTAAAACAAAATTTTTCAAAAATAATGTGTTAAATTAATTAATTAATATAGTTAAAAAAAATCTATAAAAATGTAGTTGGTGAATAAAAAGGATGCAAGTTATAAATCCTTAGTGTTAATAATTAATATACAAACTCCATCGTAATAAAGTACATGGGCATTTGTCGGTTCGCTCCCGATGTGACATCGAAAGAAAGGGTGTAGTTGTATATTAGGGTTTGGTATCATAATAAGTACATCGAGCTATGTCGTAAGGCGTGGCCGATGTGTCGTCGAAAGAAAAGTGATACCAGTTCCTAGCCTAATAATGTAAATAGTAATAATAATGTTGCAAGTTAGAAAATAAATAGTAAAAGTTTCATTTTCTAAAACCAAGGTATTCTTTTGAACTAAGGTTTGCAAAAGTCTACAAGGCTTTTTCATCGGAAGTTCATGCGTTTCGATTAGTATTCTCCGGATGGGGTGTCAAAAGCCTTAGCACTTACCCGATGACGGTGGGATGCTAGAGAAGAAAGTCATTCATGGGACAAGTGAACCAACGATGTCTTAGCTAAGGAGGTTTTTGTTTGCTTTGAGATGTGATCTTGCTAAGTGATTAACATATTAGCTCAAAAGGCCCATGTGTAAAGCTTGGTCGGATTTCATCTATCTAAATATGTGGATTTAATGGTTTAAATTAATTTGAACACACACACCTAAATATATGATTTATGTCGGGAAGAGGAACTCACAGTTTGTAATTTAGATAGTCTTAGCATCTTATCTCGTAATCAACGGGTGATCTTATTTTTAAACATAGGCATGGGAAAAAGTGAAAAAGTCGAGAATTATGAAGTATCTTAAAACAACTTAATTGTGCTTTTTTTCTATGATCCTAAAAGTTACCAATGAGGTAATGAAAACAATACATTATGTCAACACAAATAAGTTGTAGTTAGATAGTTAATTATCAAGAAAAATCATAAAAAGAAAAAAAAATTGAAAATGGGAATTCGGATGTTTTATAACTTGTGATCTCTTAGCTCTCTCAACAAAAATCTTTGCTACTTTTCAAAGGTTTAGTTTTGGGAAGTTTCGAGGTATTTGGTTATAAGGCATGAGAATTGCGCGTGGGAAAAAAACGGAATCGTTTAGTTTGGAGGGAATTTTTTAAGTGAAAAATACTACATAGCCATTATAGCTTAAAATAGCCCAATTAACCCCAAAAACAGACCAAAGAAATTGCAGACAATATGCTTGTATTTGTGTTTTGTGTGTGCAGGTACGGATATATCAAAAATCACAAGAAAACCATCAAAAACGGGCAAGCACGGCCACGAGAATCAGAAGAGTACAAAAAGAAGCCAAAGAATCAAAGCCGAAGCCAGAAAAGTCAAACCCGCAGTCAAATACAATCAACATGGTCAACAAAAAGTCAACCAATAAAAGACAAAACCCAAAAATATTCCATTTTCACCCTCCAAGTTTCACAAAGTCCTAAAAATACCCCCACACCCCACAAAAGATACACCCCTTATTGGGCCCAAGAAACCTTATTGGGCCTGAAAAAACCCTAATAACCTTACCCGGATACTATTTAAATCAAAAGCCCATTTCCTAATCCATTCTCTTTTGTATAAACCACAAGGGACATTCCTGCTATTTGTAAAAGTACCTTTTACACTACACTTGGAATAAAGGAAGAGAGGGACTAGAAGTGTCATAACCCCAAAGTCCAACTGAATTTAACTCATTCAGTTAAAAATGGGCGCCATTTCCTTTTCACTGTTCACTCATCATCTCCAAGCTTTCACCTAGGTAAATCAAAGGGCAAATGGAAATTGAGGGGTGCGGCAGTCAATTCATGAGCTCCTAAGCAAGAAGCTAGGGAGAGATTAGTCAAATCAAGGGATCTAAGCACCTCACTCTCAAGGAAGGACACGTCAGCAATGGTGAAAGCACAAGTATAGATGGGTTTTTGTGCTAAACCACTCAGTAAAGAAGCACAAAGAAGCCTCAACTTGATTTGCCAGCTTGGCAATCCTAGAGTATACACAAAGTGATCCAACGACCAAAAATAATGATCTAATGATTAGAGATGATCAAAGGTGGATATTGATGGATCATCTAACAGAAAATAAGCCTAGAATGTTCCTTCTGAGGCTATATATAAGCCCTCACCTCACACACACAAGGGGAATTTTTATCTTCTTTTCTTTTTCTAGTTTTTAAAGTCCCTAGTGACAATTTAAATTTGATTATTGTAATTTTCTTTCAAATCAGATGTAATTCTCTTTTATATAATGTAATCAAAGCTTTTAGTTAAATAAATTCAGTGTTTATCTTTTCTTAATCTCTTTTACTCATTAGCTCAAATCTGTCAATAAGCCCTCACAAGCTCTAATAAGTCTATAAGCTTATTATGGAGCTGAATTAAACCTTAATCATATCTAAGCCTTAAAATCAGCATCTAAATTCTATAACCTATGTAAATTGACATTGAATATGGAAGGGGAGTTAATAATGGAGGAACTCCCAAGGACTATTACCCTAGCTTATTTATAAGCTAGGGAGCTTGTAGCAAAGCTCTAAGAGCAGTTTATGCCTTTGTTAAGCTAAGGCACAAGTAAGTTTTCATTTACTTTTCCTGTTTTCATTTCTAGTTCACAATTAGCTTAATTGTTGCTTAATAGTGTGAAGTACGCTTATTTGCTTGTTCTATCTGCTTATTTTAGTTTAGTTGTTTTCATTTGTGCTTATTATATGTTTCTTATCTTCTGTTTTTAGTTTAAATATTTAGATCTTCATATCTCAATTTCTGTCTTAAAAAGCTATAAAAACCAAAAATATTAGATGACATAATCTAGAATTTTGATTTCTAGTTAATCTAGTTGTTAAATCATGTTAATCAAGTTAGTTAAAAGCTGTTGTTCATCTGGTGATTAGTTTTTGTAGGCTTATTTTCATTTTAAAGCTCATATTGATTCTGTCATTGACCTAAAGGGGTGTTTGGCATAGGCTGGTTTGACCTGCAAAAGTCAAATTAGGGTGTGCAATTTGTTTGAGTCACTTGTGTTCTCATTTAAAATGAGTAGTAATTCAAGGTTCAGTTTTTATAAGTTAGTTTTCAATAATTAAAAAGTTTGAGTTTATTTTTCATAGTTTTGCACCAGGGCATTTTTCTAGTTTTCTTTGCTAAGTTTAAATTTGATCCAAGCATTCTAGGGAAATTCTGTGCTTGTTGTTTGCTCACAATCACTTAATAGAGAGTGTAGTGTGCAGGTTTTCCTTAAAGGATCTCTGCATTTTTGTTTGTGGTTTGCCATTTGAGTTTTTTCCGAGCTTATAAGTAAAAACAAGGGGAAATCCCCACTTTCTGAGGTCAGCTAAATGATAAGCTCTTTTAGAGCTTACTAGTGGTTTTCAGTTATAAGTTCTTTTATTAAAGTTAATCACCTTAACTTATTCTACAAGTTTGCTTAAATTTTTGTTGATAATGAACCCTTTTTAATTCACTTAATTTTTGGGCTTAAAAGGGACTTAGGGTGTAATCGGGTTGGGCTCATGGGTACAGTAGTGAAACTTTTAAGTTTTATTAGTTTTCTTTGTTAGTCCTTTTAGTTTACACTGTTAGTCCTTTAAGGACTAACTACATTAGTCCTTTAAAGTTTAATAAAAAAAGTAAAAATTAGGGCTTTAATTTTTCATAAATTTCTGCACTTTTTCGTTTTCTAGAACAATTTTTATAAAATTTTTAGGGTTTATATTTTTAGCATTTTTATTATTTTTAAGATTTTAATTAGTTTAAATTTTAGAAAATTCATATCTTAAAATCTAAAAAGTCAAAAATAGTAATTCCTTTTTCTAAAATTTTCTTTTACTTTCTTTTATCTAAAAAAAAATTCAAATTTTTATTTTTATTTATTTTTTTTAGGATTTAATTAGATTGAAATAGTTTTTAATTAATAAAAAAAATTAAAAAATTCAAAAATAATCAAAAAAAATATTTTCTTTTTCTAAAATTTTCTTTTATCCTAATTTAGGATTAGAAACTTAGTTTGCAATTTAGGGTTTTAAATTTTTAGTCAAATTTGTGCTTAATTGTCGGCGATTAATTTGTTTTTTTGTATTGTTAATTGTTTAATTGCATTTAATTTTCATCAATTTTAATTTGTTGCTTTTATTAGTATTCATAACTCATCAATCATCATTTTCTTATTCAAATCATAATCCAAGCTTAAACGAGGTTTCAATTTTACTAGTCGTTGGGGAAACGACCCGGGTGATCATTCTTCCCGGTTAAATATACGTATTATATATTATATTATATATATTTTTGAGAGTGAAATTTCCTTAGGGAATTTTCTTAATTGCTCTTAAGGTTATATTAGTATATATATTTTATAGTGTATTAAAACTCAACAATCACTTTCCTTGTTTTCCGAGTCGAAAGATACCCTTGCGAGGTGATACTTTCAACATAACACGATCACCAACTTGAAATTCTAAAGGCTTTCACCTCACATTGGCGTAACTTCTTTGTCGATCTCTTGCAGCTTGCAAGCGTTGACGAATTTGGACGATCTTCTCAGGGGGGTTCTTGAATTATTTCTGGTCCCGTGAGTTGATAAATCATACCAACTTCGGTCCAGCAAACAGGTGATCTACACTTTCGTCCATAAAGTGCTTCGAACGGTGCCGCCTTGATACTGGCATGATAATTGTTATTGTAGCAAAATTCTACCAATGGTAAATGTTTATCCCATCCTTTTCTGAAATCTATAGCACAAGCTCATAGCATGTCTTCGAGTGTTTGGATGGTCCTTTCACTTTGTCCATCGGTTTCAGGATGATATACTGTACTCATGTCTAATTGAGTACCCAAAGCATTCTGTAATAACTGCCAGAATCTGGATGTGAAATGAATGCCCATGACTTAGTCAAATCATGTGACTCTTGTCAACGTCACAGGAAAATCACGCAAAAAGATGAAATGCCCTAAAATGCCATCCAAGTTTGCGAGATTTTTGACGTTTGGGGTATCGATTTTATAGGGTCGTTCCTGGTATGTGCTTAATTACACATACCACTTTCCATTAAAAAAACGGACTTAAAAGACTAAAAACGTACCAAAATACATTGTATTTGTATGTTTTACATTTGAGTTGTGTAGGAAACGAAACGGATATTCATCAAAGGACAAAAAGAAAGCCAAAAACGAACCAAACCAAGCACGGTTTTGGAAAAGACCAATGTCAAATCAAGCCAAAGTCAGTCACAGTCAACAGTCAACCAAATGAAGCAAATAACAAACTTTTAAGGGCCTAAACTGCCAAACCTCAAGAGTATTATAAAAAAGACAAGGGCTCAAGATCGAATTTAGTCGGGTGTAGTATAACTTAGCGGGTCAGGTTCTGCCAAACCCCTAAGGTTGTATCATAAAAGGGCGAAGTTTACAATGAAGTTATAAGAGATGAGGGGCCAAAGCTGCCAACCTTCCCAAAACCATCTTTCCCGCCCAACAAAACCCCAGATACAACTCACGGGTGTCTTCCCACCCTTTTACCCTGCAACCTCTACAACCCCATGGATAAAACATTTCCCCCTCCTCCACTATCTCCCCCAGCTTTATAATTGCCATGTTGGCAATCCTTCACCATTTCCAAGTGATTTCGATGGCTTAGATGACTCAAAAAGAAGCACAAGAAGATTGAATGGCTGAGATTTGTTTTAGAATTCCCTCACACAACAAGCACACTTGGGTTTTTGTCTCTACAAAGAAACACAGAAGAAAGAAGACCAAGGAACCAAGACCTTAATTCATTTTAGTATAAATAGGGCCATTGTAACCCAAGAAAGGGAGAGTTTTTTCTTAGTCAGTTTTTTAGTTTTTATCTAGTTCTTAGTTTAAATTTTAGCTTACTTTTATGCAAATTTTACTCTTCCAAGTCTCGTAACTTTAATTTTCATCTTAATGCAAATTTGGAATTTTTAAGTCATTTCTTGATTCTCTGTATTTCCTTTGTTAAAAGCTTTACTTAATATGTTCTAAGTCTTATAAAATCATATAAGTCATTTGTCTTAACTCAAATACTAAGAATTTAAGTAAAGTCACTAAAAAGTCCACACTCAAATATACCACAGCTTATGGATGATGAGCCAGTTCTGGATGGGCTTATGGACTCTCACTAGCTTGTTTCATACAAGCTAGAGCTTGTAGACTCTTTGATTAACCCTGTTTTGAGCAAGGGAGTTGTAAGTTTTTATTTTTCTTATTTTTCTTATTTACTGCAGAACTGCTACTAGTGCTTATTTGTCACTTATATTTGCTTATTTATGCTTTATCATGTTGTTTAGTGCTTATCTTGCTTAGTTGTTAGTTTGAAAATAGTTTGTGTCACTTTCTTAGTTAGTACTGGTAGTATGTTTAGTTAATACTGTTAGATTGATATAGCTTAGTTAAGTGCTTATTCCTAATTGAAGTCTGCTTATAAGTGTCTTATTTTGTTACTGGATAATCTGCTTTTAACAATTTAGGACCAAATTAGTTTAAAATAAAAAGAAAAATGATTTTTGAAAACTTTAAGGGGTGTTTGGAACAGGCATACTTACCATAAGTTAGTACCTGCAGTTCTCTTTGGGTAATAATAAGGCTAGCAGTACTAACTCAAAGCTAGCAGTACTAACTCCAGGTTAGTACTGGTAGTTAATACTGTTAGTACTGTTAGTTCATTTTTGCGTATTAGCTTATTATTTCTGCTTATTTAAGATTTGCTTAGCTTTTTAGAGTAGATTAAGCCCATTTTCGTTACGTCTTTAGTAGAGCTTATTTAAGTTTTATTTGCCTTTTCAAAGTAATTTTAAGAGTTTTTATCATTTTTTTTTATTTTTAGCTTATTTCGCCATTTCTTAGTTATTATTCTAGTTGCTATTCTTATGCCTGAGTGCTTATTATGGTTAGTAAATATCTGTTTTAGCTTATTTGCTTTATTTCTTATTTCATTGTGTTTTATTAAAGCCAGCAGTACTAACTCAAAGCTAGCAGTACTAACTCTAAGTTTAGTTACGCACAGAGTTTCTCTGCTTACGTTTACTTAATATACTTGTTGAATTCTTTATTTAGGGTTAGTTTAGCTTATTAGTTTGTCTAGGCCTGTTCTAGCTTATTTACCTTGCTTATCTTTGTTTGCACTTGCTTATTAGGTTTAGTGCTCAACTTGTCTGTTCCATTTTCCATTAGCTTATTTGAGCTCAAACCGCTTAGCAGTTTAGCATTTTTATCACTTTAGGGTGTAATCTTTGATAATATAGTTTTTTTTCGCTCGCATTTTTACATTCCCGTCTCATTTTAGGTTTAAATCATTCTAGGTTTCATTTTTAGGTTTTATTTAATCGTTTTTGCATATTTAACTTGTAGAAATAGAAAACCAATCATAACCTTGTCATATTCAAACAACGATTATCAATTCGTCATTCGATTTTCCATTTAAGCCTCGTTGGGACACAACGACCCGAAAATATTCTATACTACTTCCGGTTTCATTGATTTTGTGGATTTTGATCCTTGTTATATATTTATATTAACTTATATTTATTTATATATAAAAAGGAAATAGATTTCGCGAATCAATTACATTTGCCAGTACAAGGTCCAGTATGATGGAAATTGCATCTCTTGCACAAAGGGAGATCTCCGGCATACCTACTATTTTCTGATGAAGTAACAGCATAGGCTCTACCAGCTTCTTGCCTTCGGTTTTGTTGTTGACGATTGTTGTAGCGATTGTTGGTGTTGCGGTAGTTGTTGTTGTTTCGGGAGCTGTTGTTGAAAGTTCTTTTGTCATCAAACTTTCTTTTGTTGTCACTCGATACTTGCATTAGAGCATGCTTAGTTACTTGATCCATTAGCCTTTGGGCTATGTTGATGGCTTCCTCTAAAGTTTGAGGTTTAGAGGCAGTAACATTTCCTTCAATGCTTCGAGGTAGTCCCCCGATGAAAGCTTCCAAGAGTTTATCGTTGTTTGGCACCATGTTTGGACATAGAACCGTTAATTCTTAGAATCTTCTAACATAAGGTTTAAGATTATTTCCCTTTACAATCAAATTGTAAAGTTCTTCTTCCATCTTTCTGATCTCAGTCCGAGGACAATACTTGTTTGTTAGAAGCCTTTTTAACTCAGTCCATGTGATTTGATTGGCTTGCTCTATTCCCATAAGTTGGGCATATGCATTCCACCAAGACAAGGCATCGTCAGTTAAAGTACCAGTAGCAAACGTTACTTTGTTTTCTTTGGCACATCTGCTACAAGAGAACACTAATTTGGTTCGTTTAAACCAGCAAATAAGGCCTACTGCTCCTTCCGTACCATTAAAGTAGAAAGGTTGACAGCTAATGAACTCTTTGTAGTTTCCCGTTTTCACTGCAGGAGTTCTAGTAGGACCGGTGTTCCTGTCGGGATTACTAGCACTTGCCATTGTCGCAGCTTGAGCTTCTAGAGCCGAGGTGACACTATCAGCAACTAACTTTCTAATGGCATCTTGAGTCATAGCTGGTGCTTCCGTTGTTGATGCTCTTTTTGGAGGCATTCTATCAACAAAAGATAACACATAATAAGAATGATATCACAAGTATAATGCTTGCTCTTCTTTAAAATGATTAAAGAGAAATGCTTATTCTTGAAATGCTTAAAGAATAATGCTTCATTTAAGCATTTTTAACAATGGTGATATCTAAAGGTTATGGTATGATGATGAATGTACGATGGATGAATGATGATGAAGGAATGATGAATGAATATAGACGAATGAATGATGAGATGCAATAAAGCGGTAAAAACAAGAAGGTATGAAACGGGATTGCCTTTATATTAGAACAACTTGCCTTTTTACTGTACATAGTCAAGATTTGACAAGCGTTTTTATTTATACCACACATCCCGTGGCTAGGTTAAAGCTAAAGACTAGAATTTAAACTAGAAACTGGATGATCATTCCATGCGGTTCTGGAGTTCGATGATAGAGTTCATGAGTTTTTCTATGTCTTCTTGGTGACGAGTTTCCATATCATTGATGACTTCTGCCAATTCAGCGATTCTGTAGCGAGCTAAGGAGATCTTATGGTTGGATCCTATTTGCTTTCTCTGGAGTTTAGTGATCTGAGTATGAGCTTGCTGGAGTTCTGCTGCTAAGGCGTCAAAATCACGTTGGATGATTATTGTTCCTTTACCGAGACCTTCGATGCCGTTTTCAATCTGTTCAAAATGTTCAGGAGGGATTTCTTCTAGATAACATTGGATACCCTGAATTTGCTCTTCATGACGTTTGATAGCTGATTTCCGGGAAGTTTCACCAATCTCAAGAGCTTGAGGTTGGGATGGGGTAGATGGAGATAACTGCATTGGTGAAAGAAGTCCTTCTGGGAGAAAGAATTCTTGAGTTTTAGGAGGTATGATATTTGGATGTTGGTTTTCATTATAGAAAGCTTCTATAACTTCTTGGTATGGATTGTCAGGAGATAGAGTTGATGAAGCTAGTGGGACAATTCCAAATGAATTGGAAGCACTGGAGTAGGTTTTTCCTGGAGAGGCCGGGACATAATCCGGAGAAATTAGAGGAAGATAGTTTGGGAAATTGGAAGAAAAGGCATTTTCCAAATTAGAAATAGGACGATCGGGGGAAGACATCGTTCTGTTAATAACCCAGCAATAAATAATATAAGTTATTTATCTAGTAATATAATAGTTATGTACCTTTACATACCATTCCGAAAGATATAGCGGCACGGAGGACTTTCTTTGATGGAAAAAGAAAAATAGTTATAGTTAAGGTTTCAACCTTGTTCTCTATAACGTAGGCTCTTGATACCAAATCTGTAACACCCCCTTTTTTACATATAGCAGCGGAAGCTAATCTGGGGTATTACTTCAAGGGTACAACAGTCATAATCATAGAAAACGATTCAAAAAGAGTCGTTTTTGAAAGTAAAGTTATCATTCATTTATTTCATCAGAATTTGTACAAAAGAGAGGTTTCCAGAATCTAAAATACAACATTTGAATGATAACGGTTTTTCCATCTTTGTGTCCTCGTCACTCCGTGCCATTAGTTACCTGAGATAAAACATGCTAAAAAGTCAACACAAAGGTTGAGTGAAATCCATAGGTTTAAGTAATATAATTTGAATGCAAATGCGATATTCGGGTTACGTTGATATATACCCGGTATTGAAAACATAATTTATTATTGCCATTAGCTCATGAATCCGATGCCTTAGGTTATAATGATAATATTGCCCCTGCGGGCACCTTTGCCAAAATACCCGCGTGATTTCTAATGATGTGCAATTGGTTATCGTTACTGGATACACCAACGGGGAGTCCAACCCAAATATATATATTCACAAATTCACGCTTTACTACGGAGAGTAATTAACGGTTCATGATTATGGGGACTTAAAGGCAAAGAAGTTACTTAGGCAATAGTAAATTGAAATAACATGTAGAAATAATTGCATTCATGTTTATAGCATGTATCTCCCTCGCGGGTTTATAAAATAATTGAAAAGCGAGGCTATGAACTCACCTGAACAGTTATAGGGAATTGATAGCTAATGTAAGGAATAAAAGTAACGCTTCAACACGCAACCAGACAACCTGGGTTAATATATGGCAAGTCTTAGTTTGATTGTATATATAAGTTTTTGGATATCGATGTTGGTTTTGATATAAAAATTATCATAACACCATTCGGGCCATCATAGTTTAGAAGTCATTCAGTAAACGTTTGTGGAGCTAGGGCACTTTAAATCGTAAACCCAACAACTCAGACAGAATGTAATACCAAGATGAAACTTCTTAATATGAAGCTCCCTAGTATTGTGGTATGATATGGATCCGGGACATGATTTTTGAAAGCACATCGATGATGAATGATATAAGGATTAGAACATAAGCAGTTTTAAGCATTTTATTCAATATCTGGAGATGTTAACACGATGAGCGTTAATTAAAGTGTTTATGTCTGGTAATGTTTTGAATATGATTTACACTTTTTCAAAATGTTACATTTTAGACCCTAGGGTTTGGAAAATTTGCAAGATTAGAACCCCTAGGGTTTTGCATTTTTACGACTTTGATCTTCAACTATATTGATAACCAAGTAAACCTTATACTTTAAAAAGCTACATAATAGAGACCCTATAGTTTATAACTTTGATAATTATGACAATTTTAGTCTTTTAGTTATAAGTTTCTGAAATTTACGATATATACCCCTTGCATGGATTATAATTACAAAACATGTCCAAATTGCCATGCAAGCTTAATTTAACATTTCAATAGTCATTTATAAGTTATAATAAACTAAAATATGAAGATTTAACACAACATAAGTTTAATTTAATGATTCGTTAAGCTAAAAGGTAAAACGGGTCAAATTAGGGTTTTAAAATGAAAACACGCGGGTTTTAAGGTCAAATTCTCTTATAACTTATCAAAGTACTTATTTTAACATTATAATAGCTTATTAGGATTGATTATAACAAAATTTTATAAGTTTAGCTCATATTTTAAGTAAAAACATGAAATTAGGGTTTCGGGTGTACGGTTTTGGATCAAAAAGGCATAACACTTAGGTTTTGAGTTTCAAACTTTATATTATAATTTATCAAGATCATATGAAATTAAGGACGTTTATAAAAAGCAAACATAAGCTTAGAGAACCTGGTTTGAGGTTATACCTTGGAAACGGGTCAGAATCGGGACTTTCGGCTTCGTACGGCTAGAGTAACGACTCCGGGGCTTTGTTTTCTTCAGGGCTTTACATCTTGAATGTGTTTTATGATCCTAAGATCATATGGGAGCAAAGGATTGCTGCCTTAAGGGTTATAGTAAGAAGATGGGGGGTACGAGTTGGAATGAACTACCAAGGCCTCTATTTATACCCATTTCAAGACTAGAGGAGTAAGCAAGCTATAAGATATGATCTTGACACCTAGAGGGTCTAGTAGGGAAGCTTTACAAGCTATAAAATGAAGTGTGGATGTCCCCCCCCCCTAAATCTATGAGTAGCTTGAATGTGTTGGGTGACTTATCTTGCTGCCACGGCTGAAGTAGGCAAAAAAACAATGCACATGGTGCCTTCATTAATGACCATAGGAGGAGTCAAAAGCTGCTTTAGTAAGCCTGCTACTATAATCTAGAGGGTTCTTTGGGTGGTCATATTGCACACGGTAGCATTTTAAAAATGGGTCAAAATAATATGAAGTTGGTTCGGGTCCAGTTTTGGGCTTGACGTGGTGTTCAAGGGTTTTTCCAAGGTACATTATGTTTATAATGATTAAGGATAGATCAAATAGGTTGTTAAGGTTTGGTATTAAAGTAATTAGCAAAGATTAGGAATTGGTTTGGGTTAAAACGGGTTTAAAACAAAGAAATGGGGTCGCGGGTTTGGTTGTATGCGGTTTAGGGTTTTCATAGGTTTCAAAGCTTATATTTCACATATGAATGTAATGTAATTGTTAATATATGTTCATGAGGCTTATATATTGGATAATTAACAAGAAATGATAAGTGGTTTGAATTGAAATGGGTCAAAATTGAGAAAATAGTCGCGGTTTTGAGATTAGGGCACAAATTGAATCCTTTAGGGTTTTCTAGCTTGAATTTAAGGTACATTGTCAAGATAGTGATTGATGATGAAATTTGAAACTCATTTTTATGATTATTACAATGACCTTGGAATTGCTTAACTTGAGAAAAGAGATAGTCTAAAAAATGAGTAAACCGGGTCAAAACACAATTAGGCCATAAATAGGGTTTTTCTCTGATTCGTTCTTTGTGTAATTGATAGTAGATTGATGATAGGATGATGGAGTATGATTAGGATGTTGTAATTAATGTTTTATAACTTATTTAAGAGTTGGTTTAGGTTTACAATGGGTAAAAATCAAGAAACGAGTCATGGTTTAAAAACTAGCTCGGTTTTAGGGTTTTGAATTAGGGTTTTGAGTGTAAAAAGATGTATGAAAGCTTATGAATAGAATATTTAGGGTTTATACATTATAGAATGAGTGTAGTAGCTTGTACACAAGTGGTGGTGAAGAAATTAGAATGAAAACGGAGATAAAACAGCTATTTTAGAGATCATGCTTAATGACTTGTACTTTGAGTTCAAGAGATTTTATATTTCAAATGAGATGTTATATTGCTTGTACATATTCTGGGGTGGGGGGGGGGGGTGGGGTGGGGGGGTGGAGGGGGGTGAGGGGGGGGGGGGGTACGTGCATTCAACTTTAGGGTAACCCTTCCATGAGATTAGGTTTATAGGGCACCGATAATGGGTTAGAAAAGTCCGTTTTTAATATATGTTGCAAAATGGTATTTATAGGAAAAATGTATCTTGGTAAATAATATATTATGATATTGACATTAACATGTTATGAATGTTTGCTTGACAATATATGAAGATAGGAGTCCATACGTAGGTTGTCCGAGTCCGTTAACTTTAGTTATGCAGGATATATTGCATATTGAGATATTGGCAAAGTAATGTAATGTAATAAAGCGAAAAATTTCTCTGAAAAAGGTGAGTTCATATATAATTGATAGATTGTACATCATCTAACTTAATAGATGGATATTTACATTTATGAAAATTACGGGTTGTTATACGTAAACCTTAAAAGGTTGTACCTATGGTTCGAAATATATAAAAGGAAAACAAAGGAAATATAGTTTTGTGATAGTGGTTATTTTTATGTAATGAAAATATGTACTATTAGCTTATTTATTGATTCGGCTTATAAATAAGCCACGAAAGGCTTATTAGAGCTTATTGGACTTATATATTTGGTTTGACCCAACTAGGAAACACAAAGAATGAATAGATTTGGCTTATTTTTGTTTGACTTGTTTCTAGCTTATTTTTGAAAGTACAAATGATAAACTTATTCGGATTAACAAATAAGCTCGGATATAGCTTAATGGTCTTATAAGCCGCGTCTCACAAAAAGCCCAACAACCAACGAGCTAAATAAACAAGCTCTAAGGTTCGACTCATTAAACTTGGCTTATTGGAAGCTTATTGGTAGCTTATTAATAAGTCTTGTGTTTTACTATTTAATGGTTTGCTTATCGGGCTAAATGGATAAGTTAAAACCCACATTTTCGACTTAACGGGTCACGACCCAATATGATAACAATACGTCAAGGCGTAAGCCTACGGTGTAGATTACTATATAAGCTTACAAATAGCTTATTTAATAACGTATAACTTGAATACTATGCGTTTAACTTATTTTGAACGTTAAACGTTACGGGTTATTAAAATAGGCTTATTGGGCCTAAAAGCCCAATAAGGATCCGAAGTGCCTTTAACTAATAGATAAAAGAGTTTTGAGGATAAATAGGTTGTAATTGCGAAATACAAATTAAAAGTGGTTTGAAAGTGATTTTAAATAAAGTTTACGACTTTGGAAAAACGTGTAAACACGAACGAGTCATGCCGAAATTTCTGTAAAATATTTATACTTAGAAAATATTTGAAACGTACACCTATACTAGAGATATGAGAATTTAGTAAGATGCCGAACTAAATATCTATAAAAGTAAATATATATATATATATATACAATATATATATATTATAAATTATATATATATTTATCTATTATATTACATATACGTTACTTAACAATTTTTATATAGTATTAATACATAATATTAATACATGTTTTATATCGTAATATTTCAACTGCGACACGATAAAAAATGCTCTTTTTGGAAACTTACTAATAAACGTACACTAGTGAACCCTTATGCATATTTTCACATTTCTTTATTATTCCGATTCTAAGTCAACGCCTAAAATACCTAGGTCATGTTCGTGAACCGTTGTTCGTTTATCGAGTGATACTATAACTTGACCAAGTACTACCTCAATTCACCAATTAAGGTGAGTTCATAGCTCCGCACTTTTACTCGTTTTGAATAAATATTTTATAACTTTAGGTGAAACTTTGCTTGTTTTTTAAAATCCGGAAAAAGCAATTACTTTCGTGAGAATTTAACCCAGTTTACGTGTATACCTAAGTGAGCGCTGAGACCACTTAATGCCAAAACTATCATGAACCGATAGTTACCTTAACCGATCTCGGATTTGGGTAAAAAGCGTGATGTTTCGTTGTGTAGTGTAATTTTTATGTTCAAGTTTAAATTTATATTTGCCGACCTAAAAACCAAAACACGACTTTTAACAGGGTAGTGTAACCTAACGTAGTAGTTTCGTGGTAAGTAGGTGTCCAACGACATGTGAACATAGAGGTAAAATCTGAAGTTTAATTAACTCTTGGTTGCTAATCTATGCAAATTCTATCTATTCTAAACCTATGTCATCTAAAAATCCTAATTATAACGGGAAAAGGGGTTTTCTGCCTGAGAGACTGGCACGGTTTGGTTGGTGACTACAATCAATTCAAGGCACTTTAACCCACGCAAGCTAATAAACAAAAGATAAAAGAGCGGTCGAGCCAAATATAAGAAAACTGTATTAACCATTATTAATCCGATTAGAATGTTGGTTTGTTTATTAAGTGCAATGATTTCTTTCCTCTTAGAAGGGGCATATCATTCTTAAGACTTAGGCGTTACAATCATCCTAAACCTAGACACATTTAATTCCCTATCACAAGTAAAGCATTCGCTAAACATATCCTTATGTACTACTATAATCTATCTTAGGGATTAAAGCAATGGTGATCTTGTTAAACCCTAGCTCATAGAGATTTTACTCACTTACCGCTTAATGGTAATTTATACACTAGTAGTCCACTTGTCTAACTATCCAATAGAATCAGAACGTTACTTGTTGAATTATCTAGGTCACCTGCTAGTCAACACGATCAATAAACCATTGGCAATATCCAATTAACTAGTTAAGCCTGAAGCGTATCCTAGACATAGACTTAGAAGGACAATATTTGTGTAACTATGATTCTAGATGTATAAATTACTATATGGAGAGCTATCCCGGACTCTAGATCTACTTGGTCCATGTCACTAGATCTAGTTGAATGATAGGTCGCATACAAAAGTGCGTAAACAAGTATAAATTGATAAACATAAACAAGCATTCAACGATAAATCAAGAAATCGAGATAAACAAATACCAAACATTCAGATCTTCATAATAATGGCTAATACCTAAAGGTATTATCCTTCAAACGTCATAATAAATAAAAGAGTAATTATTTAGCCAAGGTAAACTAACCGAGTTAACGAATGATACCAAAAATTGAACGATTACTAAATTATATAGAATTACGCGATGTCTCTTATGGAATTGATAACGTTGCTTGACCTCTTCTGCTCTTTTTCTCTTTTGAAAATCGACTTTTATGGTTTAGGTATCGAGAATATGATTTAGCACCCTTAAAACTCATTTTTGAGTTTTCTATTTATAAGGTCTGGAAGTCGGTTCGATACGGCGTATCCAAGTATTGGATACGGCGTATTGGGGATTTCTTGGAGTAGGGACCACGCTTGATATCTTCTAGAATATTCACATACTATATCTTGAATACGGCGTATTGAGTCTCTCTAGATACGACACATTAAACTTTATTCCTCTGTGGTCTTTGGTGAGTGCATGCACAGATACGTCGTATCTTCCTGGATGGATACGGCATATTGGTCTTCAGAATAGTAATCTTCAAAATATCTTCATTTAAGCTCCAGAATGCGCGCCTTTTGCTATCTTTTACCAATTACTCCATAATTACTACAATTCTCAAATATAAATGATTAAGTAACAATTCTTTGCAATAACTATACAAAATGGGTTAATAACATGGGATAAATGACGCTATAAAATAGACGTTATTTAATGTCATCAAATATCCCTCCACTTGAATCCTACTTGTCCTCAGGTAGCCTTTAAAAGTATACAAAAATGTATCCTTAAGGATGTTTTCCGCTAAAAGCATTTATTTGATCTATTACAAGTACATAACCAAACACCTCACGAAATAGGAAGATGAAAACACTCAAATCACTCAACTAATCTATGTGGTAACATGTAACTAATTTACTCAATTGCTCGGTCGTGATGAGTATTCTATCATAAGCTGGACATGATACAACATCACACCACAAAGCCAAGGAGTTAACAAGTTTGAATAAAGGTAAATTATAGGGTTTTTGTATGGAAAGGCTTACGGTTGATCAATTCTAAACAATCTTCAATCACCAAAGTACACTACACCATGGCAACTGAAGCACACATACATGGCCGTAACAACGGAATAGACATGTGTGTTCGATCACATCCTCATTCGAATTTAACCAACGGTTAGGATGAAGAATTATATAATGTAGGAACCTTCTAACTTTCACCAAAAGTCGTAAACCAACGAGGCAACTAAGACAGCTACATGGCCTGAAAACGACGGAAATACATGCAAGCGCTCGAACCAGTCCTCATATCGCTATAAAACCAACGCTAATCATCATAGTGAGAGGGAAGTAAATTGTTGTTAAATAAAAATTAGGAAACAAATAGATTAAGACTTAAGATACAAGTTGCTAGACACTTTTTTTCCCGACCGTTACCATGATTAAGACACAACTATTTACAACGTCTTGATCATAGATCAAAAACAACAACCTAAGTTGGCGTTCCCGTAACGGTCAACTTCCCAATCATCCCAAAACTTTACATACTCTACAAGGCAAGTGGCGATATCTTCCACTTTGTACAATACTCTACATCGTTGATTTTTTAGACGTATCAACGAATAATTGATCCTTCGTGTAATTCCTTCGGTAGTCGCGAAACGATTATCTTCAAACTTTCCTTCTCTTTCTTTTTGTATTTTTCCATTTTTTTCTTTTTCTTTCTTTTTTTTGCTAACTAAACTTCAAATCTCGGTGTAGTTTTACCATCTTCACGATCATAATAATTCCGGATAATTCCTTCGTTAGTTCTTCGTTCTTCGGATTCACCATTAATTATGACAGCAGTAAAATCACATGAGTTTTGACTACTAATATACATTCCCATTTGCAATGTGCAAATTTCCAACCGCACCAAAGATAGAAAATGACACAAGACTTGGGAAATACAAACTTTACACTTTAAGCAACTAGCAACTGTAAATTAAACTTAATCTAACAGGGTAGGTTAAGGTGTAAGGGTGTAACGAAACAAATAGTTGGTGTAATTCCTAAAGGATTGGCTCTACGGGTTTTTCTAGTATGGATCTTCACTCTAAAGAGAGAGTGGAAAAGGGTTTAAACTGGAGGTTAACTAACCGATGTAGTTAGTTAATAAACAACATTATTAAAGGCGATTTTGGGTGTAATCCTAAAAAATTACCATGTAAACAAGTTACAACTACCAATTAAATCCATAATACTCATTTTAGTGGTCTCATTTTCCTTAGGGAATTTTCTTAATTGCTCTTAAGGTTATATTAGTATATATATTTTATAGTATATTAAAACTCAACATCAGTAAACATTTGGAAACGGATTGGCTAAATTCTCACAATATCTAACAAGGGTTATTGTGTACGGGTTATGTAACAAGTAATTTTCACAAAAGTATGCTTGAAATTTTTTTAAATTTGAGCATAATTTAAGCATTTTAATGTGAAAAATAAGACAAGTAAACATTCTAATTCCATCCCCCCACTTGAATTATACAACGTCCTCGTTGTATACATAAAATAATAAAAATACGGGAATAAAAAAGAATTAGAATGAGAAACTCCCCTGATATTTGCTCGGTGGATTCTCCAATTTGCGTTTATGAGCAAGATTGTGTGTTGAACAACCGTCTTGAAGTTTCAAGACTCCAACACTTCAAGATCTTCAGATTTGTAAATTCTCCACCAATATTCATCGATATTCTTTGCTTCCAAGGTCATGTATAAAATATAGGAAAAACGTGCATTCCTATCTTGACATCTACGGTTAATTTAAACTAAACTAAACAAACTAAATACGGGTCAGTCTGGTGGATATGCCGTATCAAGTTAATGAATACGCCGAATTGCTAGAACTGACAATAATGTTTTTAAAGTGCAATAAAAAAATAAAGACTGATAACGTCCAGACAATCAATACGCCGTATGGTATGGAGCGGATACGTCGTATTGATGTCTGGGAAGATAGACTCGATAAAATTAAATAACAATCAGGGTTGTCTCCTAGGAAGCACTTTTGTTTACAGCAAAGTTTTTAAGTTAGAGTTATCTTCACCTTCTCTTCACGTTGTATCATCATCCAATTCAACCACTTCTTTCTCTTCCTCATTAATATGTCCATCGTGATACTTTTTCAACCTTTGTCAATTGACTTTAAAACTGATTCCATTTTTATCGATAATTTTCACGGTTCCATATGGATGCACAGTTTTACCACATTCGGGCCGTACCACCTCGATTTAAGCTTACCTGGATGCATCTTAAATCTAGAGTTAAATAATAATACATTGTCTCCTGCTTTGAAATATTTATCCCCTTGAAGCCTAGAGTCATGCCATCTCTTGGTTCGTTCTTTGTAGATCCAGGTGTTTTCATATTCTCCATCTCTTAACTCCATTAATTCATTAAGTTCCATGAAACGGTTTTTTGCAGCAGCTATGAAATCCATATTACATTGTTTTAATGCCCAATATGCTTTATGTTCGATCTCCACAGGTAGGTGACAAGATTTTCCATAAACCAATCTGAAGGGGGTGCATCTAGTAGACGTTTTGTAGGCAGTTCTGAATGCCCATAATGCATCATCAAGCTTTTTTAACCAATTCTTTGGGTTATACCCAACTGATCTTTCTAGAATACGTTTTATAGCTCTATTGGTCACTTCAGTCTGTCCGTTGGTTTGAGGGTGATATGCAGTGGATAATTTATGAGTCACTCTGTATTTTTGCAAGGCTTTTTCTAATTGAGAGTTACAAAAATGAGTCCCCCGATTACTAATTAAAGCTTTAGGAACTCCAAATCTTGCAAATAGCCTTCTTAAAAACCTAATTACAATGTGAGCATCATTTGTAGGAAGAGCTTGAGCTTTGACCCATTTTGAGACGTAATCTACTGCTACTAATATATATTTATTCCCCTTTGAGTTCAGAAAGGGCCCCATAAAGTCTAGCCCCCATATGTTAAACACATCACATACCTGAATATTGTTCTATGGCATCTCACTTCTTGATGATATGTTTCCTGATCTCTGGCATGCATCGCATCTCATCACATAATCTTTAGCATCTTTAAAGATGCTAGGTTAATAGAATCCAGATTCATAGACTTTCCTTCCAGTAATCGATGCACTATGATGTCCCCCAGTTGGTCCAGAATGACAATGCGCCAAGATTTTAAGGATTTCGTTCCCAGCAACACATCTTCTCATTACATTGTCCGAGCATAGCTTGAATTCATATGGTTTGTCCCAAAAATAATTCTTAACTTGAGAGAAAAATCTTCTTCTTTTTTCAGGAGCCCAATTTGGAGGTACAATCTTTCTAACAATATAATTAACATAATCAGCATACCATGGTTCATCGTTATTGAGCTCGGCTTTCAATATCATAAGATGCTCGTCGGGAAATTCATCAGTTATTTCTTCCTCCGTGAAGGTTCCCAAATCTGGGTTCTCAAGTCTTGACAAATGATCTGCAGCTAAATTCTCTGCCCCTTTTTTTATCCTTAATCTCAATGTCAAATCCTTGGAGAAGTAGAACCCACCTAATAAGCCTTGGTTTCGCGTCCTCTTTGCTGAACAAATACTTCAAGGCAGAATGATCAGTGTAGACTATAGTTTTTGATAAGATAAGATATTGACGAAACTTATCAAAAGAGAAAACAACTGCGAGAAGTTCTTTTTCGGTGGTGGTATAATGCTCTTGGGCATTATTCAAAGTTTTGCTGGCATAATAAATCGGCTTGAATTTTCCATCAATTTGTTGCCCTAAAACAGCTCCAACAGCGAAATCACTAGCGTCACACATTAATTCAAAGGGCACGTTCCAATCGGGAGATATTATGATAGGCGCGGTGGTCAGTTTTTCTTTCAAAATGTTAAATGCCTTTTTGCAATCATCAAAAAAATCAAACTTTGCGTCTTTCATCAGAAGCTGGGTCATTGGTTTAGAGATCATGGAGAAGTCTTTTATGAACCTTCGGTAAAATCCAGCATGCCCCAGAAAACTTCTAACTCCTTTTACGTTAGTTGGGTATGGTAATTTAGCTATCACATCGATTTTGGCTCTATCAACTTCAATTCCCGCTCCAGAAATTTTATGTCCTAAAACTATCCCTTCTTTTACCATAAAATGGCATTTTTCCCAATTTAGCACAAGGTTGGTTTCTTCACATCTAGCAAGCATTCTATCTAAATTAACTAGACATCAATCAAAAGAGTTACCAAATACCGAGAAGTCATCCATGAAAACTTCCATAAAGTCTTCACTATGTGTGGAAGATTGTGTCATGGCATCTTTGAAAAAGTGGGCAGGAGCATTACTTTTATCCAAACGAACATTCGTCGGTAAGCACAATTCCATAAAGGACAGGTGAAAGGTAGTCTTTTCTTGATCCTCTAAAGCGATTGGTTTTTGGAAGAATCCCTAAAAATCATCAATGAACAAGGTAGTATTCATATCCCACTATAAAGTTCTAACATTGGTCAATGAAAAAGGAAGAGGAAAATGGTGTCTTTTTTAAGTTCCATCATTAAGTTTACTGTAATAGATGCCACACCTCTTTAATAACTATGCGAGAAGGGATTAATTTATTATTGTCATTCAAAACTACAATCATCCCTCCCTTTTTGGGCACAACGTGAATATGGCTAACCCATGAACTATATGAAATTGGATAAATTAGCCCAAAATCAAGTAGCTTCATAATTTCATTTTTCACAACATCTTGGACTTTAGGATTTAGATGCCTTTGGGTTTGATGACCGGTTTGTAGTCATCTTACATCAAATATTGTGTGTACAGTATGACGGATTGATTCCCCTGATGTCTGGCATTTTCCAAGAAATTGCTCCTTTTTGTTTCTCCAATACTTGTAAAAGTGAAATTTTCTCTTTTTTGGACAATTCGGATGAGATAATAATAGGGAAGGATTTGTCTCATGAGGTATGCTTATTTAAGTGTTGAGGAAATTCTTAAGCTCAGGTTTCTTTTCATCGATTTCATTAGCACTGGCCAAATATAAAAGGTGTTTATTTTTAACATCCATCGCGCGATTTGTAGTTCCCTGCGTAATTGGATACGGCGTATATCGATACGCCGTATCGAGTTTTCTGAATCAGAACCATTGTTATCATTGCTACTGGAAGGTTCATAGTATACTAGGTCTGATTGATCAATTGATTTTTCTAGTCCCCTTATTAAAAATGAATCAGGTTCTTTATTTGCCAGTAATTCCTAAGCTTCATCGTTGATCGTGTCGTCCAAATCATCAATCCCATAACATTCATCGTCTTCAGTGGTTGGCCTTTTAATTGATTGGTCTACGTCAAAGACTACCTCATCATCCCCCACTCTTAGTGTTATCTTCTTATTGAATACGTCAATCATAGCTCGAGCAGTTGCCAAAAATGGTCTTCCTAAAATTATAGGAACTCTTGAGTCTTCAAGCATATCTAGGATGACGAAATCTATAGGAAGGACGAATTTATCCACTTTAATGAGTACGTTTTTTATTATTCCTCTCGGGTATTAGATCGACCTATCTGCAAGTTCCAAACTCATTCTAGTAGCCTTTGGTTCTCTGGTATGTGCTTAATTACACATACCTTTTACCTTTAAAAACAAGCTAAAATAACCAAAAACGGACTCGAAATGTCAAATAAATTGGCCAATGTCGCAAGGAATAGTAAAACTCCCTGGGTCTTTCTCCTTTAATGGAAGCTTGTTTAATAATACGGCAGAGCATCTTTCGTTCATAATGATTTTGCAAGCTTCTTCCAGTCTGGCCTTATTAGTTAGCAAACCTTTTAGAAATTTGGCATACTTCGGCATCTGAGCTAATGCTTCGATGAAAAGCAAGTTGATGTAGAGTTGCTTAAAGTTTTCCAAAAACTACTTCTGGTGAGCCTCTTCTTTTTATTTTCTTAATCTTTTAAGGAAAGGAACTTGTGGTGTTTGTTCTTCATTTGATGGTTGAACAACAGGTTCACTAGTCATCTGAGGTTGATCATTAGTGAGGACATTGTTTGGTCCAACTGGCTTTTTGAGTTCCACTACTAGAGGTTCTTTTGGTAGCACATTGGTGTTGTTATCACGATCATCTTGAGTCATAGTTTTTCCACCTCTAGTAGTTACTCCCTTAGCATCGCAATCTATAATCGGAACGTTATTAATTACTTTTAATAACTATTGTACCTCAAATCTGAACTCAATTAGTGAATTATTCCTTTATTTGAACAAAAGCTCATTGGTAGTTTAGAAGTCATAGATGAATGCCCTCATCTCCTCGTGTTCTCGTTTTCCATCGTCAATGAACTTGTTTAACATTTCCTGCATTGTCAGGATTCTTTCAGGGTAGTTAAAATGATATGGACGGAGTCTGGATTCTGTTCCTGAAAAGTAAGACATGATGCAAAGTAAAGCTATTATAGAAAAATAGATTTGTAAAGAAAATAATCAATACGCCGTATACGAAGAGGCGAACACGTCATATAATTGATCAGACTGGATACGTCGTATCTAAATGACGTAGATACGCCGTATCGCTTTTTCAGAATAGGGAAACAATTAAACCAAACAAATAAATATGCAAAAATACACTAATCTAAATTACACTACTCCTAAGGGTTAGATCTAATCTAATGTTAAAAACCAAAATATCAAATAAAAAATCCCAAGAAAAATGTAAAATTTTTCCCCCCCCCCCCCCCCCCCCCCCTCCCCCTCGGCAGTGGCGCCAAAAACTTGATGTGTCGTTGTGTGGTGTATATTTTATTGATTCAAGTTTTAAATTTATATTTTTTGTCGACTAAACCAAAAACAACACTTTAACGGGCAATGTACCCGATCGGTAGTAGTTTCGTGGTAAGTAGGGTGTCGAACACTTGAAGCGAGGTTAAATGTTGATCCCACTTAAATGGAACTTGAATTTCTTAGCTTGTGTAAGGTTTAGTTATGCAAGATAAATCAAATACAACTATAGTAGAAACTTTGTTTGATAATACTAAAGATTATGCGGAATCTAATCTTTAATATAAGAAGAATTCTTCAAAGAAACAGTAACACAAAACAATAAAAGCTTCAATATTGTTATTACAAATAATATGAATACTCTCCTAGTATTAGGGTTACAAAACCTTGAAGCTATGAAAATTCTATGAATGACTCGTTTTTGATACTTTTTGTGATACCAAACTATATGCCCTAGGACCTCCTTTTATACACTAAGGAGTCCTAACCGACTTACAATATTTTCCTAAGTTATCATGATCTTCTAAACAAATAACTTATACGTATCTTTTACAAAAATATCTCATACATATCTCATAAGCAATCTTTATCTTTTCTCTGAGCAGTCTTTATCCATCTCTTGATAGTAGAAACTCTTTCAGTAGTCTTAATCTTTCAGTAGTTGTAACTTTGTAATAGCAGCATTAACTCTGAACACTAGCAGTAGTAACTTATACACCAGCAGTATTAACTGTGTATAAGCAGCATTAACTACTTAGAATATTTTCTTCAATCTTCACCAACAGTACTAACTTTACTCTAGCAGTACTAACATATATACTAGCAATACTAAGTTATACTAGCAATAGTAACTAAGTTACACTAGCAGTAGTAACTATGAACTAGCAGTACTAACTACTTAGCATATTTTTCATTATCTTTGTGCTAGCAGTAGTAACACACACCTAAGCAGCAGTAACTCTAAGATCATCAAGAAGTCTTTTAATCCTAACAATCCTCCCCTAAACTTGATATTTATCTTCAATCATCAAGTTTCTTCATTAAAAGCTTCATTAATCACAAGGATGATGCTTCCAAATACTTCATTGATTCTTGAGTTGCTTTGTGATGAGCTTAAGAAGCTGATAACACATTTCATTCCAATGATCAGCTTGTAACTTCTTATTCTACATCTCTGTGATTGTAGCATGTGTAAGAGGATATATGTTATCTACCAACATAAAGACATGCAGACTTTGAAACCTCTCAAAGTGTACTCTACAGGAATCAAACAGCTTCCAAACTAACACTTTGTTTCCTTGTAGATTCCTCTACACTAGATCTTCTGCATGGTGTTCAAACATTGTCTTCAGATCACCCCATAGCACTCTCTCATAGCCCTCTTCTGGCCTTGTTGATCCATGCTTAGCTTTTACCAATTTCCACAGAGTTTCTAAATCTTCCCTGTCAAAGCTTCTAAGCATCTAAATAAAGTCTGAGTACCATCTTAAAAACTTCCATTGGCACTTATATGTTGAAATAACTGATCTTTTCCTTCTTATTTAATATCTTTAGTCACTATCTTGGAGGCTTAGTAGAATAAACTATAGCATGCAATTGCACTTTCCTCTCATCAAGGACAATTCATTAAGCTTTTAAGCTTAGCTGTTTCTTTATCATCATCCATCTTTTGCTTCTTAGTACTTTCTTGTTTTAGCTCATCTCCTACTCTTTTAGAACTGCTTTCTTCTCTTGTCTCACTGCCTTTTACCCTTAATTGTCATTACCCTCTCACCAAATTTCTGGGTCCATAATCTCATAAATGTGTTTTACCCTTTTCAAGAGCTGTTTGTCCAGACACTTTCTTGAATATTCGCAAAGAAGGACTTGTTTCTTCAAGTCTTTGGGCTTCCATCGCATACTTCTTCCAAGTAGGGTACCACATCTATGCTCCTTGTTGAGCTTTTTTGTAGTGGCCTAGATTCCTCTTTTCTTTTGCTCTTTTTGCAGCAAAGTGTTTCTTTCTTGCTTCTAAGAGTTGTACAAACAATTTGACTTCTCTTCAATACTCAACTCTTCTTGATCTTCTGCTTGCATTTGTTTAGCCATTTGATAATCAATCAATATCCGATTCCTTCAATCAAGGTTACATTGCTTCATCTTTTTCCCTTGCAAAGCCTCACTATCCTCATCAAATTCCATTTGTAATCTCATAGCTTCTTGTTCATCTAAGCTGATTTGATCTTTCTCCTCATCTTCAAAGTTCTTCAACCATTAAGACCTTTTACCCCTTGTCCTTTGAAGGAATTGTTGTTGTTGTTGTTATTTATTCACTTGGATCTTGAAGAAGAATTCTTTTAGTATAGTGTTGTTGTAGCAGTAGTAACCTTAGGTTTTACACTTTTTAATTCTGCCAGTGCTTGAGCCAAAGTTATTTCATCTTTAGTTATTATAGCAACACTAACTATTTCTTCAACAACACTAACTACTTCTTTAACAACATTAACTTCATCATCTTTCTTCTTAGCAACAACTTCACTTTCAACAACCACTTCATCACCATCTAAGTCATGTACTCCAAACATATCTTCATCTCTATACCTCCTCTGAGTTTCATCAACTAATGTAATCTCTGCATCTTTATCAATGTCATCAATTTTCCTCCCCTATTTGGATGCATCCTCCTGATCATGTAAACTAGCTTAGTCAGAGGAAATCACTCTTGCAGATCTACCAATCTTGTATAATATTTTAAGCTTTTGAGTTCTTGACCCTCCTTTCTTCTCAAACCTCTTGACTCTCATTTTCAAACTTGTAATCTCCTAATCTGGAGCAGTCTTTGTGTTCTCCAGGTCAAGCATTCTTTGTTGAAATTGGGTACAAAATTCCTTAATTCATTGAGTTTCAGTCTATCCTCATCACTTCGAGGTGTATTAACTCCTGCGAGCAATAAATCATTGGAACGTTTAGATACATTCTCTGGCCTAGTCTGAGCAATGGTATCCCCTATGGTTTCTTCGTGCTTGGGACCACCACCTGAACTAGTTCCTAAGGAACTTGGTTCATTAGGTGTACTTATAGTGGGGTTCTTAGAATGTTAACCCTAATCATAGCGCCTCTACTCATGCTAAGCTAGTAGCAGTAGTGGCAGCCCTTTCCAAATTGTCATACATCTCCTCATTGACAGCCTCATCTGCAACATTGTCTATAGGACCACTAGACTGAGGAATCTTAGTGTCCTTTCTCTTTGGCCTCCTAGATTTTTGTTTCCTTTAAGGTTGAGATAATGAAGTTTGAGTAATGATGGGTGTGTGATGGGGATCAGTTGGCATTACTGAACCTTCACCCATTTCTTCTTGAGCTTGAACCACCATTGTTGGAAATAATGGTGTTACTCTACCAGAAAAGTATTTTCATTCCCTTCTCATGTTAGCAAAAATCTTCTTTGTGTAAGAGGGTGCAATATAAGTCCTGTTTTGAGTTTCTATCCCTTCTAGTTGATTATCCAAAAAGATTTGTACAAACCTTGGATACAACAAGAATTTACCAGCATTATCTAAGTTCTTCACCATAATTTCAAAAATATACTTGGAAAAGTTAAACTTTTGGTTTGTGGCTAAACAGATAATTGCAGAAGCCATAGTGCTACTAAATTCATTCCATGCAGTAGTCTTAGCACTTAGGCATTGCAGAATGGTATGAATAATGAATTTCCATTGGGGAGAGAAGAATTCCTTATAGAATGTAAGCTTCTGTAAAAGTTTTTCATACCCCATAAGTGAAAGTTGTTCAAAAATTATAGCATTAGATAGACAATCAACACCTTCAGCATCTTCTAATTGAAGATCTCTTCTTACAGTTGCTTCAGTTATGATAATCTTCTTCCCATCCACTAGGGCTTGTAACTAAACTTCCCGATTGACAGTTTTCATCTTGACAGTAGCCCAAAATTATTTAATGCACGAAGCATATATAGTGGGATTGATCGTTAAAGCATATCTTATGGGATTTGCATTTAGAAGATCCACTATCTGCTCAAACCCTTTACTTTCAGCAGATTTAGTCAAAAAAAGCGACCATATTATGTGAATCAGCAAACTTTAGGGTCGTCATTATGATGGGTTTTGATGATGAATGATGAAATTGAGTGAGGGTTTATGATTACAGAGTATATGATAGAATGAAATCGATTAAATGAGTGAATGAAACGCTTAATCGAAGTATTTATGTAACTACCCTCAACAACATTAGTTCACCAGCAATTGTAAGTTATGCCTAGCAGCATTAACTTTCAACATCAGTAGTAAGTTTATGCCTAGCAGCATTAACTTTCAATAGCAGTAGTAAGTCTATGCCTAGCAGCATTAACTTTCCCCAACAGCAGTAAGTTTATGCCTAGCAGCATTAACTTTGAATCACTAGCATTAACTCCAATTCCATTCTAATCAGCTTTTTCATCATCAAATTAACATTTTAGCCTACAAAAACTCTTTGTCTATTTTTGATTTCTCTCAATTCTTTTTACTCATAATTCTCTCTTTCTGTTTTTAAACAACTCTCTTTCTGTTTTTATTCTCATCACTTCTCTCAATTCTTTTTCTCACCAAATCACTCTATCTGTTTTTATCTTACACAACCCTCTTTCTGTTTTTCAACTCACAAATTCTTTCAATTCTTTTACTCACTAAATTACTCTGTTTGTTTTTATCACACACATCTCTCTTTCTGTTTTTATTCTCACCAACTCTCTCAATTCTGTTTACCTCACCATTTTCCATAATCAAAACTTTAAAGATTAAGCATTCCAATACTAGCAATCAGATATTGAAATCTACTTACATCAAATGCTTAGTAAAGAAATAGTAAACAGTCTTGTTTGTATGAAATCTGATCCTTTGAAATTAAACTTCTTTTCTCATAGAATCTCTGATAAAGTGATGTCTAATCTCAATGTGCTTTGTTTTTGAATGAAAAACAGGGTTCTTAACTATACATATAGTACTCTCATTATCAATATAGATCTTTGTATGCATAAAGTTATACCCATAATCAAGCAATTGATTATGAATCCAAAGCACTTGACCACAACAACTTGAAGCAGCTACATATTCAGCCTCTATTATGGAATTAGCAACCACAGTCTGCTTCTTGCACTGCCATGAAATCAATCTACACCCAAGGAATTGGCAACCTCCTGTTGTGGACTTTCTATCCAAGCTTGCTCCAGCATAATCACTATCAGTGTATGCTACCAAATCAAAAGGTGAATCTTTTGGATACCAAAGGCCCAATTTTGGTTGACCTTTTAAGTACCTAAAAATTCTTTTCACAGCATGAAGATGTGACACTTTTGGGTTGACTTGGTATCTTGCATAGGCACACACTGCAAACATAATATCAGGTCTTAAAGAAGTAAGATACATCAATGAACCAATCATTTACCTATATAGATGAACATCCACTTCTTCACCATCTTCATCCTTGAGCAAAGGCTTTTGAGTTTTCATAGGTGTGCTTGCTGCCTTGACATCAATAAAACCAAATTTCTTCAAAATCTTAGTCACATACTTGTCTTGACTGATAAAAATCCCATCTTCCTTCTGCTTTACTTGCAGTCCTAAGAAGAATGTGAGTTCACCCATAGAACTCATCTGAAACTTCTTATGCATCATCTTCTCAAACTCAGTATATAAAGACTTCTTTGTAGAGCCAAAAATGATTTCATCTACTTACACTTGAACTAACAGAATATCACCTTTATCCCTTTTGATAAACAAAGTCTTATCTATCTTTCCTCACTAAAACCTATTGTCTAACAAATAAGTTGACAAGGGATTAATACCAACTCTGGGAGCGTGACGCAGTCATAAGTGCCTTTTCTACTTTGTAACTCTGTCAAGGGAAGTTTGGATCTTTCAAATCCTGTGGTTGACAAACATAACTTCCTCTTCAATCTTACCATAAAAAAAAGCACCTCTTGACATCCCTCATCTGGTACATACCACAAAGTCTTTCAATGAGGCATAGGATAAGAATGCCTAATTTGCTTCAATCTGGCAATAGTGGGCAAAGACTTCATCATATCAATTCCCTCTTAACTGGTGTGTACCCTTGAGTAACCAACCTTGCTTTGTTCTTTATCATAATGCCTCTTTCATCCTTCTTGTTCCTTTAAACCCATTTAGTCCCAATAGCCCTTTTGCCATTTGGTAAATCTACCAAGGTCTAAACCTTTTGTAATTTGAATTGTAAAAGCTCTTCCTAGCAAACAAGCTTCTAATCCAACTTGACTCCTTTAACGCATGAATTACCCTTTTGGGTCTTCTTATGATAAAAAGCAAGCAACAAGCCAATTTTTGAAAGTCTTTATGGTTTGTTCTTTGCTGAACTGAACTAAACAAACCATGTTCTTCCAAATTCTTTATCATTCTTCTTGTTTGAGGTGCTAAATTCAAGTCTCTAATAATTTGTTCAACTGGATGATCTTTATGTACTCTAGTAGTTGGAATAGGACTGACTGGCATAAATGTATCTAAATTGTTCATGTCAGCCTCTGCACCAACATCTTCATCATCATCTGAATAGACAATATCTTCCAAAGCAGACATATTTAGATCATCTGAAAGTTCAATGCTTGTTTTTGCACCAACAACATTAACTTCTATGCCAGCAGCATTAACAGTTGAACTAACAACATTAACATTGTTAGTGAATAGTATCCCTCAACTAGCAGTTACCAGTGATTCGTGCTATTACAATTACATCCTTCTTGATCATCACTTTCCATTTCCTCTTTACTTGAATCACCCACCTTCTTTTCCTAGTTTTTCAGTAACCTTTTGTCATCATCTCCTGAAGGTTTGAATCCATCATCAGGAGAACTCTTTGAACTTTAAAAAAATAGTAGATTAGTAGGCCACAATGGTAGCAGAATGTAACTTTGCCAGGTACTGTCTCCATTCTAGAGGACTAAAAAAAAAGATCTCTAACTTACCCGCATCATCACATGCTTTTTTGTACCTGCATTAAACTATTATACTGATTTCCCTGCAATAAACTGGCTTATAATTTTTTGACTTTGTTAGTGCATCAATTTCAAAAAGCAATTTGGTTTCACTTCTCCTATAATAGTAGGGGTGTCTTTCTTCCACTAAACTGGACATGCAAATTCTCTTAAACTATCCTTGTTCTACTGTTGAATACGCTAAATGCTTTACTATTGATTGAGTACCCAAGAAAGAATCCCTTCATCCCCTACAATCAAACTTAAAAAAAGACTAATACTAAGTGATCTATGGTTTGAATGTAGCCAAATACCCAAAAAGTCTCATAAAGTCTAAAGCGTTAATTTATATTTTTTTTTTGTTTCTACCAAGAAAAGATTCATAAGGGTCTTGTAAGAGCTAGTTACCAATACCCTATTTTTCACATATCAAGTAGTATAAAACTCTGCTTATAACCCAAAAAGTAGTAGGTAGCTTAGAATCAGCTAGCATTATTCTAGCAGCCTCAATTAGTGTTCTATTTTTCCTCTTAGCTACTCTATTTTGTTGAGGAGTTCTAGCTACACTAAATTCTCTCTTGATACCATTTCTCTCACAAAACTAATTCATTTCCTTATTCTTAAACTCAGTTCTATTGTCACACCTAATTACCTTAACCCTTTGATCTATTAGATTTTCTACTCCAGTTATAAAGGACTTAAGAATGCCACTAGTCTCATCCTTAGTAGCTAGAAAGAAAACCCAACTAAACCTACTGTAATCATCTGTGACAACTAGGTAATACATCTTTTTCATTAAGCTTTTTACAAATATTAGACCAAACAAATCCATGTGCAACATATGTAAAGGTTGGCTGATTGAGCTTACTATTTTGGACTTACAAGAAGCTCTATGTTGCTTTCCCTTTTGACAAGCAACACAGGTTTGATCATTTTCAAAAAGTTTTGAAGGTAAACCTCTTACAAGATTTCCCTTAACCAGTTTATTCATAGTTTAGAAATTTATGTGTCTAAGTCTCCTATACATATTGTTCTTTCTAGGAACTTTAAGTAAAGCATGACTTTCATCAGTTAACTTGTAGGTCCTCGTGTTTGGATCTATATAGCCTTTGTAAGACAATAGCTAACTTGAATAAATCCAAATCAACTATGTGAGAGACACTGACTATGAATACCAAGTGTTAATGCGGAATCTTAACACAAGTATTAAGAAGAACACAATATAATACTAACTTTGCTATTGATTTCTATTAAGCTTCAATGCTACTATTTGTTATATAAAACTCTATGCCGTAGGGTTCCTTCTTTATATAACGAAGAAACCCAAAAGCTTTACAAAATGTTAAAGGATAATGCATATCCTTTCCTAAGATATCTCCTAAAATATCTCTAAGATAACTATTATCACTATTCTGTTACATAAACAGACTTAACTAAAACTCTACCAAGTACTAACGATACGTACTGACATCGACACTCCTACCAGACTAACTATAGTATGCCAGACTTAACTTAGTACTACTGCCAAACTAACTAAGTACTGCCATACTTAACTGTTATAACACCAGATTAAGTCTTTTACAATATATTTCCTAACAATTCCTCCCCTTACTGGACTTCACATGAGTGAACTTTAAGTTTCTTCAAGTGTCTTCAATTTGGATCTTACCTGAGGATGTTGTTAAAACAAAAACTCTTTGAATTATTCCTGAGGATGTTGTAAATAAAACTCTTCAAATTATTCTTGAGCTGGAATTCTTCAAATTATCTCTTTTTGATCTTTGCTGCCATAATTCTTCAAAAAGTTTTCAGCAACCCTTCATATCAGCAATCAAATCATATAGTTTCAGACTATTCTCATCACTTCCAGGTGTGTTAACTCCTGTGAGAGGTGAATCATTAAAACTTTAAATGGATTTGATGTCTCTTTACCAGTTAGCCATTTACTCTGGAGTAGTCAGTCCTTTGGCCACCAGAAAGGTGCATGTCCATGGTCGACTGAAAACCATTTCAACTCTCAGTACATGAAACATTGGTGAGTTGAATACCATATGGTTTTTGGCAAAACATTATAGCCATAAACGGATTTGATATGCCTTTACCTGTAGCCGTTTACTCAGGGCTAGTCAATCCTTTAGCACCTAGAAAAGGTAAATTCCATGGTAGATTGATCACCATGTCAACTCTTTGTACATGAAACTTGGTGAGTTGATGTACCATCCACTTTTTGGTAAAGTGTCAACCATCTAATATGGATTTGTAATTTGTCTTTACCATAAGCCATAATCTCATGGACTAGTTATGGTTTTTCCACAGCCTTTACCACAATCCATAAACTTGTGGGCTAGCCAACTCTTTACTAACCAGATATGGTGAGTTGATAACCATACAATTTTTGGCAAATTGTCAGCCATTAACGGATTTGAGAAGTCTTTACCAAGAGCCGTTTGCTCCTGGACTAGCCAGTCCTTATGTTTGTTAGACATGGTGGACTGATAACCATTTGTTGTGTTAGTGCATAGCACCTCCACCAAGTGTTGTTCTCCTCATCTCCATTACTTCCTAATGCCAGCTTGCTTCTCCATCCATTTCAAAAGTTTGTAGCAATCCTCATCTGGTTTTCCTTCTTGAAGTTTCTTGTCCAACATTGCTTTGCACACTTCAGCAGACAAAGGATACTTTCTCTCCATTAGCATGTATATATCCATTGACTCTAAGTTCAAATAGTGTAATCTGAAGTATCATAATATCTCCAACTTATGATTCTTTGTTGACCTAATAAACTCCAAATAGGATCTGTACTAAGGGGTGCCTCAAACATATTCTTTAAATATTCCCAAAGTATCTTCTCAAACTCATCCTTTGGTCTATTCATACAATATCTATTCATGACAATCCTATATAATTTAGTAAGATCATCCCTAGTTATGTCCTTCAGCATAGCTCCAAAATTTATGTACACTATATCAGTTTCATCTTCCCTAAAAATTTAGTACACACTTTGCTTTCCTTGCTTGATGATCTTATAAGTAGCTATACTTGGTGATTTCATAGCTACAGGAAC
>BQNB010006420.1:92500-95060 GCA_026074375.1 Tanacetum coccineum | reverse complement strand
TGCCGGGAGACTATTTCTTTAATGTATACCCTTGTAAGGGTTTCCATAATATCTGACTCTCGGGTAGGGATGAAATGTATAGATTTGGTAAGACGATCGACAATGACCCAGATTGTGTCATGTCCGTTTGATGTTTTGGGTAATTTTGTAACGATATCCATTGTTATTCTCTCCGACTTCCACATAGGAATCTTCGGTTATACCAGTAAGTCGGATGGCTTCTGACATTCTACCTTAACTCTAGAACATGTTAAACATTTGCCAACATATTCAGCGATGATTGCCTTCATGTTAGGCCACCAATAGAGTTTCTTTAGATCCTGATACATTTTGTCAAAAACCGGGTGAATGGAATACTTTGATTTATGGGACTCATGCATAATCAAGTCACTGAGATTACCAAAGAGTGGTAACCAGCTTCGGTTCTTAATACAACAAGTTCCATCGGGACGTATTTCAAATGCTTTATCCATTCCTCGTAAGTTTTCAGCCTTGATGTTTTCTTCCTTGAGTGCTTCAGTTTGAGTTTGGAGGATTTGTGATGGTAATTTTGGATGAATGGTCATGACTAATGATCTAACTCGGAGTGGTTTGATTCGTTTCTTTTGGCTCAAGGCATCTGCCATAACATTTGCCTTTCCAGGGTGATAACGAATCTCACAATTGTAATCTGTGAGTAATTCTAACCAACGGCGTTGTCTCATGTTCAATTCTTTTTTATTAAGAATATGTTGAAGACTTTTGTGATCGGTGAAAACCGTACACTTTGTGCCATAGAGATAGTGTCTCCAGATTTTAAGAGCGAACACAACTGCTCCTAATTCGAGATCATGAGTGGTATAGTTTTCTTCATGAGGTTTGAGTTGTCGGGATGCATATGCAATAACCTTCTCTCTTTGCATTAACACCGCTCCCAGACCTTGATGGGATGCATCACAGTAAACAACAAAATCATCGTTTCCTTCTGGTAATGCTAAGATTAGAGCTTCACAAAGTTTCTGTTTTAGTAATTGGAAAGCCGACTCTTGATCTTCGCCCCAGATATATGATCACGATTGACTCACACCTTTAAAAATATATAATATATAAATATAAAATACTTATATAAATATAAGAAGGTAAGAATAAAAAAATCACAATCATAGTAATCCGGGAGTATGATTCCCGGGTCGTTTCCCCAACGAGGAAGGAAATTGAAAGCCGAGAGTCGTTTTGAGAATCGATGCTTGAATGGGACAAAATTAGGATTGATTTTCTAAATCTATGGGAAAATTAAGGCACTAAAATTAACTAAGGCAACAAAAATTTGAACTAAAACGCAAAACCGAGATCATAAATTGCGCTAAATTATCAAACTAATTCAATATTAAAAACTACAAATATTTTTAGGGCATGTAAACTCTAAAATGACAAAGAAAATTTTCTAAAAAAAATTTATTATTTTTTTGGCTTTTTAATAATTTTTTTTGAATTAAAAACTAATTTAATCTATTTAAATCCTTGAAAAATAGAAAATAGATTCTAAAATTTAAAACTGATATTCTACCTTAGAAAATTCTAAAATATGATAAAAACTATTTTTAACTACTTTTTATAATAAAAATATATTTTCTAAAATTGATTTAAAAAACTAAACATCAAAATTAAAATCTAAAAGTGGTAAAAATGATTTTAATGCTTGTAAACCTAAAAATATTTATTCTAAATCTAAAAACTATTTTTTTGTAATTTTCTGAATTAATTTACTATTTTTAAAAGACTTTTCAATTTTTAAGTTTCGGAAAATTAATAAAATTTAACAAATAAAGGGGAAAAATCTAAAAAATTGCAAATAAGTCTAAAAGTATGCAGAGTCTAAAAGTAAAACTAAGCTGAAAGGCCAGCTTTTAAATAAGATAGAAAAAGCTCAAAATCATGCCACTGTTGTGGCTGGGGCTTATTGGGCTCAATTGTGTACACGTATTAAATGAATGCAAGCTCTATCGGTAATGAGACTATTGTTTAGCACAATGTAGTGATGTGGTGTGTGTAAGGTTGGGTTGGAGGTGTTGAGGTCACGAGTTCGAGCCTTGCTCAATTGGGATTTTCAACCTTCCCTATTGCTTTTTTTATTTTTTTTTTTTGGTGTTTTGGTTTTTTTTTTTTTTTTGTGTTTTTGTTTTTGTTTTGATTGGTGGTTTTTTTTTTTTTTGTTATTTTTTTGTTTGGTTGTTTTTTTGATGATTTGTGTTTTTTTCTTGTGTTTTGTTTGTTTTGTTTTTGTTTTGTTTTGTTTGTGATTTGTTTTTTTTGTGTCTGTTTTGTTATGGAAAAAAAATTGTTATTTTGTTTTTGTTGTTTTTGTTTTTAGTCTTTGTTTGTTTTTTTTTTTGGTTTTGTGTCTTTTTGTATGTTTGTTTTGGTGTTTTGTTGTTTTTGTTGGTTGGTGCTTTTTTGTTTTTGTTTGTTTTTTTATTTGAATTTTTTGAATTGTTTTTGTGTGGTGTTGTTGATTGTTTTTATGAATTTTTTTTTGTTTATTGATGTTTTCTTTTTTGTTTTTTTTTTGTTTTTTTTTGTT
>BQNB010006420.1:0-90000 GCA_026074375.1 Tanacetum coccineum | reverse complement strand
TTTTGTTGTGTTGTTTTTTTGTTGAATGTTTGTTTTTTTTTGTTTGTGTTTGTTGTTTTTTTGTTGTGTGTTTCTTTGTTTGATTTGTTGTTTGTTGTTGTTGTTTTGTCTTTTTTTTTGTTTTTTTGTGATTTTGTTTGTGAATTTTTTTTTTTTTTGATGATCTTTTTGTTTTGTTTGTTTTATATTTTTTGTTTTGTTTTTCTTGGTTGTGTTTGTTGTTTGATTTTTTTTTTTTTTTTTTTTTTTTTGTTTTTTGTTTTTTTTTTTGTTTTGTTTGTTTTTGTTTTTTTTTTTTTGTTTGTTTTTGGTTGTTTTTTTTTTGTTTTTTTTTTGTTTTGTTTTTTTGTTTTTTTTTTTTTTTTTTGTTTTTTTTTTTTGTTTGTTTTGTTTTTTTTTTTTTTTTTTTTTTTTTTTTTTTTTTTTTTTTTTTTTTTTTTTTTTTTTTGTTGTTTTTTTTTTGTTTTTTTGTTTTTTTTTATTGTGTGTTTTTTGTTTTTGGTTTTGTTAGTGATTTTGTTTTTGTTTTTTTCTTTTTTTTTGGTTTTTTGTTTTTTTGTTGTTTTGTTTTTTGTTTGTTTTTTGTTTTTTTTTTTTTTTTTGTTTTTTTGTTTTTTGGGTGTTTTTTTTTGTTGTTTTTTTTGTCTGGTATTTTGTTGTCTGTTTTTTTAAGTTTGGGTTTTGTTTTGACTTTTGTTGTGTTTTTATTTTTTTTTTTTGAGCTTGTTGTTTTGTTGTTTTTTTTTTGGTTTTTTGTTTTGGTGTTTGTTTTTTTTGATGTTGTTTTTTTTTTTTTTGTGTTTTTTTTTGTTTTTTTTTTTTTTTGTGTTTTGGCTTGTTCTTGTTTGTGTTTTTGTTTTTTTTTTGTTTTTTGTGTTGGTTTTTTTTTTTTTTGTTTTTTTTCTGTTTTTTTGTTTTTGTTTTTTTTTGTTTTTTGTTTTTTGCTTTTTGTTGATTGTGTTTTTTGTTTTTTGATTTTTTGTTTTTTTTTTGTTGTTTTGTTTGTTTTTTTTTTTGTTTTTTTTTTTTTTTTTTTTTTTTTTTTTTGTTTTTGTTTTTGTTTTTTTGTTTTTTTTGTTTTTGTTTTTTGTTTTTTGGTTTTTGGTTTTTTGTTGTGTGTATTGTGTTTTTTTTTTTTTGATTTTGTTTTTTTTTCTTTTTTTTGTTGTTTTTGTTCTTATTTTGTTGTTTTTTTTGTTTTTTTGTGTTTTTGTGTTGTTGATTTATTTTGTTTTTTTTTGATTATTTGATTTGGTTTTTTTTTTTTTTTTTTTTTTTTTGTTTGTTTTTTTGTTTTTTTTTTTTTGACTTGGTTTTTTATTGTTTTTTTGTTGTTTTTTTGTTGGTTGTTATTGTTTTTTGTTTTGTTTTATTTGTTTGATTTGTTGTTGTTATTTTTTGTTTGTTTTTTGAAATTTTTTGTTTGTGTTTGTTGATTTGTTTTTTGTTTGTCTTTTTTTTTGTTTATTTTTTTGTGTTTGATTTTGTTTGTTGTTTTTGTTTGTCTTGTTTGTTTGGTGTGTTGATGGTGTTTTTGTTTTTTTGTCTTTTTGTTGTTTTTTTGTTTTTTGAAAGCCATTTTTTACAACTTTTTTAACAAGCAAATTATAAGCACTTTTTATAAAGACACCTTTTTTAGAAACCTCAAATAAGCACGAAAATAAGCCCTTATAAAAGCTTATAGGCTAGTCCTAATAAGCATGAACAAACAAAAATAAGCAAAAAGTTTAAGCTATAGAAAGCAAATTAGACAGAATACTTAAAAAGCTATAAAGCTTAATGTTTTTAAGCTAGAATGCTAATAAGCTCAAATAAGCTTAAACCTAAAGGAAATAAGCTAAATGGGACTTAAACTAACCTAATAAGCTATGTTAATCCTAAATAAGCAAAAGAAATAATAAATAAGTCAGATAGCATAGAAGCAAAATGGCTAAAAACAACAGGCAAACAGCAAAGGGGCACTTTTGAGCTTAAAAATAAGCTATAAGATGGATCCTTATGGCCTAGCAACTTATAAGCACTTAAAGCTTATACAATAAGCTTTAATAATCAGCAAAGAGAAAACATTTTGAAACACAAATAAGCCATTAATTTTGCTTATGAAAAAGCTGTCTATACTCAGTAGATGCTGACTTTTTTAACTTTTAACTTTGTAAAATCCCACTTTTTGAGCTTAAAAATAAGCCAACAAACAAATCCTTATGGATCTCAGACTTAACAGTTGAATTAGTACCTGAAAGAACAGTAACAAGAATCAAAAGAGAGTTTGAAATCAAGGATAAGCCACAATAAGCATTTGAAAAAGCTATTTCTTCTTTTTTTAACACTTAGCAAAAACTTTTGACAACTTTTGACAAAACACAAACCAACAAATGCAAGGTCTTTATGGATTTTGTTTAGCAAATTAAACAAGACTTAAACAGAAATCTCAACAAAAATCCCAAGTCTAATCAAATAAGCTTATATAATAAGCTATATGTTCTCAGAGTCAACGTGAACGTCTGATTATTCGTTCATTTATGATCTTATATTTGTTTATGTTCGTCTATCATATCTTTTTATTATATAATTTTGAAATTGTTTTACTTAAACAAAACCACACTTATAAAACCCAATATTATGTATATTTTTGTAAAACCTTATGTTTATTTTTTTTACGTTCATTTATGTTTGTTTATTGTCTTAATGAACTTACATAAGTGAACATGAACGATATTATTTCTTAATAAACGAACACGAACAAGAAAATGCGTTCATCTAACATATTATTTATTTAGATAATATCACAAATCAATCTCTTATATAATTTTTTTTTTTTTTGAACGGCAAATGGAATTTTATTAAAAAAGGGCTAGAAAGAAACTAGCAGACGAAATACACGCAAAAACGATCCAACAAACAAAGAACGAAAATGAACAGAAAAACTCTAACGAAACGAACTCGCAAAACAACCAAAGGCTATTAGAATAAGAAAGATCCCACCATGGCGCCAACTGAATTAACTCCCATGAACGAAACCGAACACCCGAGGCATCATACCAAAAAGCGATCTAACCAGCATCCTTTGTTTGTCTCGATAAGGCATTATGAAGAAGAATAGCTTCTTTAACGTTGCCATAATAACTCCAAATCTGAAGATCGCTAGGAAAATAATCTTTCCACGAACGTAGTTGCGCGAGAGAGAACAACCCGTGTATATTTCCATTGGGGTCTCTATAGCTCCATCGTTTATCAGAATCTATCTCGTCACTAGTTAGAGGACCAATATAATCAATCCACGAAGAACCAGACTCAACAGCAATATTTAAATCATTACCCGGGGGTGTAGATGGAGGCGCAATGATGGAGTCTTTTTCAGGAGCAATAACTGGCGTAACATCCTCATTGTCATCAGTGGTAACATTACCACAATCACCCTGAGAATGAACTCCAAGAATCTCACCAGCATCATCTTCCAAATTCTTTTCCATGCAATCCTTAATACACCCATCATTATACAAGACCGAATCATCACGAATCTCGCCTTCTTCAAAGGAGTCCACAAGATCACTTTCCACCCCACGAACATCCTCCTCTCGCAAAACCCGACTAGAAGGCGACACCGAATCATTGTTAACATTCTTAGGGGAATCTGAATCACAACTATCGACATCCAAATGCTCCTCATTTTCCAAACTTTCATCCAAACTAGGACCCTCTGCATCCTTCCTTTCCAGAGGATTAGACTCGGAATTGACCTCCATCGATTCAATATTGGGCGCCCAATATGCAAACTCAGTAGCGATAATACGATAAGTCCGATTACGATATGAAACTATAAAGGACTCTATCACACGATGTAAAGACTCTGTAAGGACACAAACCTTCCCATGAGACATTGGTCCATCACTTACCATATCCGTAAACACGCTGCTTCCCCACCGACCACCCAACTTCTTATAAACCTCTGGAGCCCATGATGCCAATGGCAGACCCACCAGGTCTATCCAAACACATCTTTCATCTGGAATAAAATCGTGAGAAACATCTTTGAACTCCAAAAATATCTCTTTTAACGCCTTTGAAGTCTTGACGCTTTCCACTTGATCCATAGAGTCGAATTCCAACCAAACCCAACGTCCCCCAACATATCTAAGACCAACATCATCGAATCCCTCAGAAGACATATGTTTTAGAAGCTCTGAAATGACACTTAAATCTTTAACTTTAGCAAGAATACTACGCTCCATACCATCCAAATCAATACAATCGTCTACCGAGATAGACATCACCGCTTCATTACCCGCTTCCTTATATACCTTGTTACAATCCGACACCCCCACAGATTCTGCTCCAGCATTACTTGTACCGTATTTGCCCGACATGTCCACTGATTTGTTGCCCAGGACCGCTTTAGCATACGAGTTAAAAGACTGAAAAACATTTTCGTTGATACTAACAGATTGAGAGTTCGAACCTACACTGGGTTTGCCGTCCCCAGAACGTTCCACAGGTCTATTATAAGTTCGACCATACTTCGCCACATCGGCAAATAAATGAAAACCACCCATCCATGCCGTTCTTAGATTGGAAACTAACTGATTGATATCATTAACGTTTATAAAACGTACAAAACCAAATCGATGACCCGATTTGGATCTCTTTGCAGCTATGTAAACATCGATCACCACACCCCATTTGTTACAAATATCCCAAAGATCTTGGACCGACGCATTCCATGGGATATTAGAAACAAAGATTGATGAAAACGACTTATGTTCCTCACGAAAATTAGGATGGGATTTGTTGGGAATACCTTTGTTACGTTGCTCTTGACGACGATTATTATCGAGATGATCGTTCCTTTTGCTTTCTGAATAATTATTAGATCGGTGACCTGTGCCAATTGCCATCGTTATTTAACAACAGAATAGCCAAGATCCGAAAATAGGATTGAAAACGCCTATCATTTGTGAAGATCTATGTGCGTTTGGATTTGATTTGGATTTGATGTGTAATCGGAGGAAGAATTGTAATCGGATTTGGATTTGATGTTGCAGGGTGTATGGAATGATAAATGAATTGATTTTTAATCCTTGATGAATTTGTTGATGAAACAAAAAAAGAATGAACAAATCAGATTCCTTGTTGTTAATTCGTTCAGCTCTTTTATTGTTAGCAAAGAACTTTCTTCCCTTTTGGCAATCAAATCGTACCAAACACGTCTAGCGTTCGCTCATCGCAACAGTGAATTGTTCTCTTTATTCTTTTGTTAGAAGTCTTCAGCTAGTTAATTATCTGATCTAATCAGTTGCTTGAACATTCGTTTCTATTTGTTCAATCAATTGCTGCATCCTTGCCTCTTGTTACGGGATGCACTTATTTCCCTAGCATCCTTTGCTTTTCGTACAAAGTGTGCTTTGTCTTCGTTCAAACGCAACCTTCTGAGCCTAGCTCTTCATCCATCTGAATGTCTGTGCCTTTCTCAGATTTGAACGCGGTTGTAGTGGAAGTGGTTCAGGCTCCACCATCTTGCCTTTACCATTTCATAGCTTTCGTTAGTGGTTGGTACTGGTGTTGCTCTCATTGGTTCTTCTTCAACATTCGGATAGCTCCATTACTGAATTGGTCAACTTTGTCTTGTACTATTAATGGCCTAAGTGTTAATTGATCAGCTAGTTGTCATCTCGTATTTCTGTAGTTATTCTTTTTGTGTATCGTCGTAAAATTATCCCCAGCTGTACTTGTAGATAGAAGGAACCAAACAACAACTAACAATTTAAAATGTATAGTAGTACTAAAACATTTAATCAGCAATTAAGAGTATCCCCGTAGTTAGGTAGTAATTTGTTCAGCAGTACGACTACCTATCCAACATTCTCCATGCTTCCATCAATGCACATCAAAGTCACTATCATTAACATATTAGCTTTGGTATTGTCACTTTTCCTCTCCCATTGGTTTGATACATTCTCCTTGTCATCCTTTGTCTCCTGGATACAGTCGGGTACAATCTTGGAAGAGCCTTCATCCCTAGATTGTTCTGGTGGCTTACCCTTAGTGCCTTTTCTAATCTTTTGACTCTCTTTTTTAGCTTTTGGATCACCAAGTCTTGAGCAGTCTTTGAGTTTTCCAAGGCAAGAACTGATTATAGTTTTACATACATATAATATATACTATAAAATAATAATCAAAGAGCAATTAGAAAATTCAGACTAAGGAAAATTCATCTCAAAATATGAAATATAAATATATTATTTGTTATTAACCGGGCAAACTATGATTCACCCGGAGCGTTTCCACCAACGACTAGTGAATTGAAAGCCTTGTTTAAGCCTGGATTGTGATTAGAATAAGCAAAATGGATGTTTGATTTAACTCTAAAACAACAAGTAAAATATTGAACTAATTAAAAGAATTAAACCAAATACGGGGGGAAACAAATAATCGCGACAATGTTGGCAAGGTAAACTAAATTAACTCTCTAAAAATGAAAACTAAAATTCTAAAGACCTAAGGTTAGGACAAAAGAAAAAAATTTTAGATAAAAATAAAAATTATATATTTTTTTTTTAGATTATTTTTGAACTTTTTTATTAATTAAAAACTTCATTTAATGTTAATTATATCCTTTAAAAAAAAAATTTATAAGTGAAATGATATTTTTCCTAAGTAATAATAAGTAAAAATATAAAATTTTAAAGATAAGAAATTACTATTTTTGGTCTTTTTAGATTAAAACGATCATGATTTTTTCTAAAAATTCAAACTAATTAAAAACTATATAAAAATAATAAGACTTTTAAAAATAAAGTCCTAGAATAATTTTAATAATAATTTACATCCCACTAAATAAAGAAAATTTGTGAAGAAGAACTACCATAGAAATTTTTGAAAAAAATAAAAAGCTCTAATTTTTTTCTATACTTTTTTATATAAAGGTTTAATTAAAACTAATCAAAACTCTAAAGAACCTAATTACTTAAAATTAACATTAATTAAAAACTAAACTTAAAAGCTACTTTTTTAGTCTATTGTGTAATAAGTTCTTAAGGGCTATCACAGGGGGGGCTCTAAAGCATCTTAAGGGCTAGGAGATTAACTAAGAAAACAATGAAAGACAGAAAAATTACAAGAATATGGTCCTTGATGAACTAACCACGATATAACTAAACTAAGTCCTACTATAAGGCTTAAAAAAAAGTTTGCAATTAGCAGAGAAATGTGTTTTATATCGAAAATACTTATAAAAGCAATGTTGTTGATATTAAGTTTTAGATTGTAGTTGAAAAAATTTAATAGAAGGACCTTGTGCGGGAAAGCCTATTATATTTTAGCGCAAAAGCAAGAGCTTATGTTTTACAGCTGAATCAGGAATCGTGGGGCTTTAATCTTGTTTTTAGAAATAAAGCTATAAAAGAAAACTCCAATGATTAGTTGTTAAAATGTGAAAAGGATAGAAGAAGTTCTAAGTGAGCTTATATATGGTCTCTTAATTATAAATGAAAAGAATAAAGTTAACTATCTTTTATGCTATTGAAATTGATCAGAATCTAACAAACTCGAAAAAGAAATTAAAAACAATAAGCAAAAATCCGGAAATAAGCTAACATACTCAAAAAGAAAATCTAGACTCTTTAAGCTACTGAAAACTTTATAAACTGATTATATCTTATTTATTTAAGCTATAAATTCTACCACCTTTAAGCTAGGATTCAAAATTTAACAAGCTAAATTTCTATCCTACTATTTTGGCTTTTTCAGTATTGTTGGCTTTTTGACAGCTAATTTAAAGCTAGGAAATAAGCTAGGGAATCAAAACTAAGCATTATTCTATATTAAGCTTTATTAAAACTGGACTTAAACCTAAACTAAGCTCTAACTTCTAACAATTACTAGCTAAAAATGAATATCTACAAGTGACAGCAAGGAACTGAGTTTGTTCCTTGCTGGATGCACTTTGACAATCACAAAAAAACCAATGGTGCATGATTCCTAAATGGTACTCCTGACTGGGACACACTCCCTTAGAGTTGTTACCTAAACACAATTCAAGCTCACACAATCGCCCCCAAAGAGCTTAAATCAAAGTTTTTTACAATCTCCACCTATGTGATTTAGGACAAAAAACCTAGTTCTCTGGTGGCTGATACACACAATAAGCTTAAATCTTCGCATTATTGCCAATACACTAAACTTCTAAATTTTTTTTCTATATATGAAAAATTGAAATCAAAGTGGACACACCTAAATTACACAAAAACTATAGTTTGACTAAATTGAAGTCAAATTAGTTATGCAAAACACCCTTATAATTTTGACAGTATTCTTATAAAGCTCTTTGAAATTGATATCTACTATTAAAACCATTTAAAACCAGATAATTAACTAGCTTTATCAAACCTATTAAAACACCAATTAAAACTAATTAAGATAGAATCCATTGTTCGCTAGGCAGTTATACTTATACTATTTTTTGGATTTTTTTTATAGATCTTATTGCAGATATTGGAATAACTAAGATTTATGACTATTAAGCAAATCAGATTCAATGGTCTATGACTATTAAGCAAAAATGAAGCGAAATAAGCTCATGTAAGATTAACTTATAAGCAGATATAACAAGGATTAAATAAGCGCAATTAAATATCTTAATAAGAGACTATGAGAGCAGTAAACTAATGAAACTTAAAGAGAAACTTACAAAAACTTTTAGCTCATACAATAAGGTCCAAGTAGTAGGCTAAAGCTACAAAGCTCCCTAGCTATTAATAAGCTTTAGGGTAGAAGTCTTAGGGATCCTTTTTCCAATTTAGACCCCTTCGCCATATGGCTTATAAGTCCAAATGAAAGTAATTAGAAGTTTACATTGATTTTAGTAGGTTTTAAAATATGGATTAAGGTTAATCAATCTTCAAATCAGGACGCTTTTAGACTCTTGAGAGCTTATTAGAGCATATAAGGGGCTTATTGAGCTTTAGTTAATTCTAATAATAAATGGAATAATAAGGATTAATGATTAGAGAGATTTAAGAGATTAAAACAATTGCATATTCTTTATAAAAAGTTTGCTGACAAAATTGTAAAAGGAAATTACAAAATTTAAGTAAATTAGCTAAAAAACTTAGTTAAAGCTACGTATGTATTGTATGTGAACTGTTGGGGGGCTATTTATATAGTAGCCTTGGATCCTTCTAGCCTCTTGAGTCCCTTTTAAATTCTTACAATCTTTGCCATCCAATCATATCAAACTTTTGAACAAGCTTTATGGCCATTGGATCATATTGTGGACACCTGAGGATTGCCAGCATGTCATTCTTTGATGTTACATGTTGTGCTAGTTCTTGAGAGGATCTTAGTGCAAAACCCACATTTCTTGTGCTTCTTTGCCTAGCCGGGTCGTTGTAGCTTGATCTTAGAAGCTAATGAATGCCTTGATAAGATGAAGTAACCTTTGCCATTGTACTTTAGTGAGTCTTGAATTGACTCCTTGTCACCATCAATTTACCAAAACCCCTTGATTTTAAAGGCACCCTAAGGTAAATTGTTGATGACGATGAATTAGTAAAAAAAAAAAATGGCGCCTTTTTTTTTCATAACTAAACAACGTTTAATTCAGTTGGATGTTTGGTGAAATTGGCACAAAATGGGTCCTTGTCTTTTGATATCACACTTGTAGTGGTAATTAAGGGTATTGCTTGGTTAAGCTTATGGTTTTGGGCTTTGGTTAATATGTATTCCGGGTTTGGTGTTTTTATTAAGGTTTTGAGGACCCTATTAGGTTAAAGGATATTTTAGACTTTTCTGAAAAGTTGGAGGGTGAAAATGGAATATTTTTGGGTTTTGTCTTTTATTAGTTGACTTTGGGTTGACAATTTTTGAACTGGATTTGGACTATGGGTTTAGACTTTTCTGGACTTTCGGCCTTTGAATCTCTGGCTTCTTTTTGTACTCTTCTGATTCTCGTGTCTGTGCTTGCCTATTTTTGACTGTTTTCTTGTGATTTTTGATTTATTCGTACCTGCACACACAAAACACAAATACAAGCATATTTTTGCCATTTTTGGTCTGTTTTGGCGGGTTTTAATTGGGGTTAATTTAGGTATTAACGCGTTATGGGTATTTTACATTATCAAGAAACAATGTTTGAAAATTGGGTACAAAGATTTGGTCAATTCATTAAAGTTACGATCTACCTCATACATTTCTCAAGTAGTTTAGACTTTCTATGAGATTTTATGAGAGAGTGATCATGAGAGTGGTGGTGGTACATTAAAATTCTGTCAAATCCCAACTTTGATTCGTTTTCATACTGTCTTCCCACTGTTTGTCCAGATGGTTTACTTTGCGAGCAAGGTGGGTCATGGGACTTTTGTAGATGCATATGTTCTCAAACCCTAGTCTCGAGCATCTACACCCTATGTGTATCTTGGCGCGGCTGTATATACCTGCACCCTAGTTCATGAGGAGATGGTTCATTACAGTGTTGCCTGGGGTCTCGACGTCTTATGGATCGTTTCACACTGTCCTCGCCTGCTTGCCTCTAAGCTTAAGCTAGTAGTGGCAGCCCAACCACTCTGTCATCCTCTTTGCATAATTGCCCTCAATCACCAACCTTCTTATTGGGGACCACTATAAGATGAGGAATTTACGTGTCCCGACTCTTTTTAGATCAACTAGGTTTTGAGTATCAGCTATTAAGATTGTTGTGTTTTGATCAGACATTAGTAACTTGATGAGGGTGGAGTAGTTGAAGATGGTGGTTGGGGTTTAGAGGGTTGTCCTGAACCTTCACCCTCAACTACTTGAGGTACCAACATAGATGCAAACAATGGAGTTATTATCCCTGAAAAATCTTTATTTTGTCTTTTCATATTAGTGAAACCTTTTTTAGTATGTAAAGTGTAACATAAATATCATTAAAAGGTGTTGCAAGAGTAATTCTTGATTAAATTACCATTTCAAAACTAGTTGTTAAAAACCATGGATACATTAAAAATTTCATAGTAGTTAGGAATCCAAGTTCATTAAACTCCCATCAAAATTAATAGAAAGTTAATTTTTATGTCCTTAGTAAAAAATAATGAATGATGCTACAATTAGTTGAAAATTCAATTCCAAAGTGCAGTGGTTTTTGAACTCAAGCAATGTAGAATGGTATGTATAAGGTTTTTGTTGTTTGTAATAGCTTTTTTTTCATCTGAGGGGAAAAGTATTAAGCTTTTTGAAAAGTAAGTTTAGTAGAAACTCTTTCATACCCTATCAATACAAGGTTTACAAAAATTTCATCATTTGATAGACAGGTAATACCATCCTCATCATTAAAGTAAAGATCACTCCTCACTGATGATTCTAATATTACCATTGTCTTGCCATCAACTGTTCTGTTTGTCTGGCATGATATTTTGGGCTTCACATGTATTGACTGTTTTTGGAACTTACTTAGCAGGAGCCCAAAATGTTCGCAATTTAAGAGCATGTATAGTAGGACTTACAGTTAGAGCATAATGAATCGAACTAGTAGTAAGAAAGTTCACTATCTGATGAAACTTAACATTCTCATCTGATCTTTCCAAGAAAGCCACCATGTTGTGTTGGTCAACGAATTATAGATCAGCCATAGATGATTAATTTAGATGATTAGCAGTGAATAAGATTAGGGTTTGTAATTGAGAGCATATAAGAATATTAGTTGAAGTTACTATAGGATGGAGAATGATTTTATAGTGTTAATATACTAGCGAAGAAACTGTTATATTTATTGTTAACTCCTCAGCAGTATTATCTTCAACGGTAACAGACAGCACTAACTTTGGCTCAGCTAGTACTCACTTTAGCTCAGCAAGTACATAACTTTGGTTCAGCCAGTACTAACTTTTTGGCTAGCTAGTACTAACTTTGTGCCCTTGGTAGCAATTAAATCCTGCATAGAGCATTAACTTACAACTACTAGTTTTAATATCCTACTTCATCACTAATTATCCATCTCCAGTCCATATCATCATGATTATAAAAAAAACATCTTCAGAGATTAAGTAATCCAATGACTTAGCAATCAAAAAAGTAAAACATTGCTAAATCAAAAGCCTTTGTCGAGAGATCTGCAACATTGTGGTCTGTGTGATCTTGATCACTGGAATCACACTTCTTCTCATAGAATCTCTGATCAAATAGTGAATTTAATCTCTATTGTGTTTTGGTTTTTTTTGACAATGAAACAGCTTGAGTTTCACAATACAGAGAAATGGTGTTTTTCATATTAATGAGATCTTGGTGTCATGATACAGTTGAAACCCTTGATCAAGCATTTGATTTTGAATCCATAACACCTATCCACAACAATTAGCAGCAGCAACATACTCTGCTTCAATAGTAGAGTTTGCAACTCATAGTTTGCTTCTTACATTGCCATGAAATCAACCTCTTGCCAAGAAATTGACAACCTCCTGTTGTGGATTTCCTGTCAAGGCTAGCTCCAGCATAATCACTATCAGAAAAGGCTTCCAAGTCAAATGGTGAATCTCTAGGATACCAAAGGCCCAATTTAGGCTGACCTTTTAAGTATCTAAAGATCCTCTTCACAGCATGAAGATGTGAAGTCTTTGGTGTAACTTGGAACCTTGCACAAGCACAAACAGCAAACATTATGTCAGGCCTAGAAGCTGTTAAGTACATCAATGACCCAATCATTGATCTATATAAGTGTACATCCACATTCTCAGCTTCTTCATCCTTGATCAATGCCTTGTTAGTCTCTGTTGGAGTGCTTGCTGTCTTCACAGTGATAAAATCAAACTTTTTCAATATATCAACCACATATTTGTCTTGGCTAATGAAGATTCCATCCTTCTTCTGTTGTACTTGTAACCCTAAGAAGAAAGTGAGCTCCCCCATAGAACTCATCTGGAATTTCTTGTGCATCATCTGCTCAAACTCATCACATAAAGACTTCTTTGTAGACCCAAAGATGATATCATCAACATACACCTGTACTAACAAGATATCACCTTTGTCCTTCTTGATGAACAAAGTCTTATCTATAGTGCCTCTTCTAAATCCATTTTCAATTAAGTAGGTAGACAAGGTCTCATACCAGGCTCTAGGAGCTTGATGTAGACCATATAAAGCTTTTTCCACCTTATAAACCTTATCAGGGAACTGTGGATCTTCAAAACCAGGAGGTTGGCACACATACACCTCCTCTTCAATAGTACCATATAAAAAGGCACTCTTCACATCCATCTGGTACACAATAAACCCCATAAATGATGCATAGGCCAAAAATAACCTGATTGCTTCAATCCTAGCAACAGGAGCAAAAACCTCATCATAATCAATTCCTTCCTCTTGGGTATAACCTTGTGCAACCAGTCTTGCCTTGTTTCTGACTACAATTCCTCTCTCATCTTTCTTGTTTCTATATACCCACTTAGTTCCAATAGCTCTCTTGCCTTTAGGAAGATCCACCAGAGTCCAAACCTTTTGAAGTTTAAATTGCAGAAGCTCCTCTTGCATTGCTTCTATCCAGCTTGGATCTGTCAAAGCTTGGATCACCTTTTTGGGTTCTATTTGAGAGAGAAAACAGGCAAACAAGCAGTTCTGATAATCTTTGTGATTTGTTCTTCTTTGCTTGCTAATGTAGCTAACCATAGCATTTTCTTTAGAAAAATTGATCATTCTCCTTGTTTGAATAGCTGAATTTATGTCTCTAATAATCTGGTCTTTAGGATGATCCTTGTGAATTCTAGTTGTGGGAATAGGACTGACATTCATGGTGGTTTCCAAATTGTTGAGGTCAGCCTCTGCACCCACATCTTCATCATCACATACACCTCTAAAGATACCACTAGAATCCTCCAAATCAGGCATAAGAGGATTAGTTGGAAGATCATTATTGGCAAAACTTTCCCAGTAGCACTAACAGATGAACTAATAGTATTAAGTCTGTTAGTGCTGTTAGTGATAGTAGCCTCTCCTTGGCCAGCCAATCTTTTAGTTTCTTGATCAAATTGTTTTCTAAGAGCTTCTTCTTGATCTCTAACATCTTTCTCATGACCATTTTTATCACCATCTTTTGCTAGATACTGAGCATCATTCTTTTTTTCAGCATCATCAACAAACTCATCATCTGAGCTCTTTGGACCTTGAGAATCAGAAGTCAAAAATGGTAGCAGAATATATTTATGATTAGATGTTTTCTCCTGTCCAGTTTGCACCGAATTAACATTTGTCTCTATACCTGCATCATCATTAGTTTGATTTCCTATAGAAATTGGCTCATAATTCATAGATTTTTTAGTGAATCAATATCAAAGAGCCATTCTGGACCACTTCCTACAACATTAGGTTTATTTTTAAGAAATTTAATATGCAGGTTCTCTTCAACTTTCTTGGTTCTAGTGTTAAATACCCTAAATGCCTTACTATTTACAGAGTATCCAACTAAGAACCCCTCATCAGCCATCCCTTCAAACTTGCCTAGATGATCTAAGGTATTCAAGATAGTAACAGGACACACAAAAGGTCTCATGAAGTCTAGATTTGGTGATCTACCAATTAAAAGTTCATAAAGTGTCTTGTTATGAGGCTTTGTTATCAAAACTCTATTCTGAACATAGCAAGCAGTATTAATTGCTTCAGCCCAAAATGTAGTAGGTAATAGTGAATCTGCTAGCATAGTCCTAGCTGTCTGTGATAAAAGTTTTAAGGATTCCACTAGTCTCATCCTTAGAGGCCAAAAAGAAAACCCAACTAAACCTACTAAAGTCATCAGTGAAAACAAGGCAATACAATCGTTTTTTTTAGATCTTACAAATTTTGGGACCAAACCAATCCTTATGCAACAATTTGTAAAGGCTGGTGATAGAGCTCACATAAGCGTGGTCTTACAGAGGAGGCTTTGTGATGCTTTCCCTTCTGATAAGCAAAACATGTTGGTCATTTTTCAAATAGCTTTAAAGGCAAACTCATAACAAGGTTTCCCAATCTAAGGTGTTCATAGTTTTAAAGTTTACAATACCAAGCCTCTTATTCCTTAAATTAAGCCTATCTATTGTAGCCTTTGCAAATAACAAGTCAAAACATCCTGGGGAACAACATTTTTTAAATTAAAACTTTAATATTATTTGTCTAGGAACTTTAAGCAATACTTGAACTTTCCCATCAAGTAACCTTAAAATCTGGAGTAGAATAGACTTTCAGGTCTCAGTGAAAAGAACACTCTTTTTCTTGTCACATATTTGTGGTCATGAGAAAAAGATTAAACTAAGTTCCTCTTACATAGTATACATCTTTCAAGGTTAATTTCCCAGTCCTAATTGTTCTACTTTTCCAGTGTATTTTTCGCCCCTCCTTTAGGGACTTCGCTACTGAAACAAATCCTCCTTTAATGTCGTGACAATTGTTAGGTAGGACTTGTTCCAAGTTTATGCCTAGAGCATCCCTATCAAAAATCCTTGTTCCTATAAGACATATTGTGGAATTACCCTGCACTCAAAATAATAGATTGTGTCTCTTGGGGAACCCAAGCATCACTGACTTGAGTCTGCCTTGAGGATCAACATAGTCAAATATTTTAGGCATGTATGATCCACTGTCTTTGGAGATATAGTCAATTACTTTTCCTGTTGGTCTCCAAATCCAGCATGTTGAGGACTAAACAACATTTTCTTCATATCCCTGAACAACACTAACTACTGCTTTTATCCCAGTGGTAGTTACATTTTTTTACCTTAGCAGTATAAACTTTTTTATTATTCCACTGTTTTTTTAGGTGTTGTTATTTTCATAATAGGCTCTTTATGATGAATGTGACTTATGAAAAAATTTGAACATGTTTTTTGCACCATCATAGTGGTATAGAGCTGCACGCAGTATTAACTTATTCTGGCAGAGTTCTATTTGATACTACTGCTCTTGAGGAGCTTTGCTTAGCAGTATTAACTAGTACATTGCCAGACTTTGTTAAGACTGTTGTTGGAACAAAATTTCTTTTAGGATGTGGGTGAGTTAATTTATTTTGGTGATTCACCCTCTGAGCATTGTTCCATAATGGTCTAACTTCCCTTTGACCAGTAACCCTTCCCATATTATTCAACATAGATTTTCCAACCATTTTATTCTCATAAAAGTTACAATCCTTAATTAAATGGTTAAGACATCCACATACAAAACAAGCTTTCTTATTGAACTCAAAACTACCCCCTAGTTTCTGAGTCATCAGTCCATTCCAATTTCTTTTATCAACCCTAGGACTCTGACTATTCCTAAGGTTTTCAGCTTGCCTATATGTGTTTTGTTCAATAACAAATTTCCTAGTATTTTCATTTGATTTAACAAAATTGATTTTAGCATAACTAGGTTTATTCTATTCAATTGAAGGTCTAGTCACACAGTCATCATCATAAACAGCTTCATGTTTTTATGAACAACAATTCTAGCTTCTAATGATTCTAAGCCTAATTGATATCCTATAATTTCTAGGTTAGATTTTTTTAAGCTGCTCTTTTTATTTATCAAAGTGTTCTTTTAAGGACTCATAGGATTTTAAGCAAGCTTTGGAGCAAGTGGATACCTCAGAGTCTGAACTTGATGAACTGGATGAACCTGAAGACAAATGGGCCATTAGCGCAAAGTCTGTGGGTCCTTCTTTAGCCTAAAATCTCCAATCATAACCACCTATCCCATCTTGAACAACCAAGGCATTTGTAGGAGTCTCTACTGGTACAATTCTTCTTGGAACATCTCCATTTCTATTTTCTTGATTTTGAGGTGCCTTACATTCTCTAGCAAAGTGACCTCTCCTATGACAGTTGTAACATTCAACCTTTGTTTTATCAAATCCAACATTTTCTTTGCCATTAAAGTTCAGATTTCTTCCTATCTTCTTTAAGACATTCTTCACTCTTATAGGTTAAGCATGGCCCACCTGCCCATTTTGAGATCTATCTCTTCTCAAGATCATCAGTATCAATCTGCTCCAGGTCTTCATTGTCCAACTGTTGACTATTAGATTGACTGACAAAGAAGGAAAACATGACATCATCACATCATGGATAATGGAACAAGCTATGTCTGTGAGTTGAGCAGTGAGGAAACTGCATGAGCACGTATTAAACTGCTTATTTGTACTGCTAGTGTTTTTGAGATACAAAATCCACATTCTGAGTGTTTGAACTTGAGGCTTGTTTGCGATTTTTAAATCTCAGCTTCATACACATTCAAGTTGTTGTACAAGTCATCCATGCTCATTGTGTCTAGATCAGATTTGTTTCTCATGATCAAGGCAATATTGTTCCAAGCTAATGGTAGACTTCTTAATAACTTAATATTTGCATCTTCCTGGGAGATAACTTCACCATGAATTTCCAATTGGCTGATAAGTTTTTGAAACCTGTCATAGGTTTTATCCAGTCCTTCAAATCTTGATGCAGTAAAATTCTCATTTTGCTGCTTCAGAATGGTTTTTTGCATTTTCTTTGATTCTTTGTTGCTTCCAAACTTGGTCTTGATAGCTTCCCATAGCGTCTTTGCATCCTTGATTCCATGAAACTTCAATTGGTGCTCATCAGGAATGGCTAACAACAAAGTGCTTTTTGCTTTTAATTCATTCTTTCTTGCTAGCTTTTGTTCAGCAGTTTTGGGAGGAATGGGACCTTTAGTACTAGCTGATGCAATAGTAGGTGCATCACCATTCACAATAACCTCTCAAAGAGCATAATCAGTGTGAGTAAGATATTGCTCCATTCTCATGCTCCATAGATCATAATCTCTAGTTTTGAGTACTGGAAGTTTTAGTGCATACACTGTTTGGGTAGTTTCTGACTGTGATTCCATCTTCTCTTTGATTATGAGATCTTGTGTAGACTTTTTTTTATTTTATCAACACTATCTTTTTTCTGGTTTTTTTTTTTTTTTCATTTTTCTTTTTTTCCTATTTTTTTTTTTTAAAAACCACAAATACCAAACGCCACACATCTCTGTTCTTCTTATTCATAGTTTCGCAATCAAAGCTCTGATTACCACTTGTTGATCCTAATGAAAGATCCTTTAGCTTGTTTTAAAGCTTAATTTAACCTGTAAAATCCATAACTATCTATAAGAGAAAACTATGATTTGTGAATTCTACTGTTTGCGGAATCTAACTTGTAATTCTATGAAGAACTCAATAAATTACTACTAATTTTGAATATATTGATTGCTAAATCTGCCTAGTTACAGAATAGCTAACTATGAGATATGAATTCTATATATCTCTCTAACTATGTCGTAGGGTTCCTTTTATACACTAAGGAAACCCTAATGGGCTTACAAAACGCGTATAATGATAATGCATATCTATTCCTAATTTAAACTCATGCATATTATCATTAGGCAGCAGGTACCTACTATTTAAGACTAACTACATTAACTATAACTAACAGTATATTAATTTTACTTGCCTTTAAGGCAGAAGAGTACTAACAATGTACTGGCAGTACTAACTAATATAACTAACAGTACTAAACAACTTAACTGTTTTCTACGAATCTTTTTCTACGCACTATCCATCCACCAGCAGTTCAAGTTGGAATCGAGCAACACTTAAGTTGTAGAAGTCCATAACCTCATAACAAATCTTGGTTAGGAGAAGTAGGAGTGAGCAACTGAAACCGAAAAACCAATACCCCGATCCACCGACAAACCGAGCCGAATCATGCTTATTCAGTTTGGTTTTTCTGTTTTTTGATATCTATTTGGTTTAGTCGGTTTGGTTCGTTCGACTCAACCTGACATTTTAGTCGGTTATCGAAATACTATACCCGAACCGAACGACCGATAACAAGCTTATTCGGTTTGGGTTCCAGTTTATATAGGTTCATTCGGTTCTGGTTCTCGGTTTGTAAAATCTCATTATTCGGTTTCGGGTCAGTTTCGGTTTTCTTTGGTTCGGGTCGGTTTCGACCCGATGCTCACCCCTAATGAGAAGTAGGGGTGAGCACATGTCCAAGACCGGACCGGACCGAGGACCAAAATGGTCCATATTGTCGGACCGCGGACCGGACCGAAATGGTACAGTCCGATCCGGTCCGGGTCGGTCCGGTCTGGGTCGGTCTCGTCCGGTCGGTCTTACAACGACATAATCATCGGTTATGGTCAGATCCGGACCGGGACCGCCCGGACGAGAGGGACCGAATTGGTCCAATAATAACGGACTGAAACCACCTTTCGTCGGTATCCGGTCTTTCGGTTCGGTCTGGTCGACGGTCCGGTATGCTCACCCCTAATGAGAAGCATGTCTTCGGAAACGCAAAAACGTCTGACAAAGGAAGAGGAGGAGTAAAGGTGGTTACTCGCGGTATATCCTGTATCATATGTACATAAGAAAACATAAAAACACAAAAATAATTTTCCTTTATATAAATTTTTCAAAAACAAAATAAAAAATATAATAATATGTATCTCTAGCATGTCTTCTGAAATCAGATAACTTTAGCATAGAAAGTGGTCATTTTATATTGTTACGTGGATTGTAATTGAAGTTCGAGCAGAAGTTCTAAAGCGTTTAAAACATGCCAAAATGGCTTGCTATTATTTTAGATAGCAACTCGGTCATCATCTTAAAGGCAAGTATTTCAAAAAGGAAATTTGACCTCTCAACGGGAATTTATTCTCGCGCATGGTCTACTTTATGACCATGCAAAGGCTTGTGTTTACTTTGCAACACAGCCCGTGCTTCCTTTATACAAATAAGTGTACAGTGTTAGTGCATTCTTTGCTAAAAATAAAGATATCTTTTTTTCTAAGGTGTTGTTTTTTAAGAAATACAATATGAATCTCAGGAAAATTTAATCAGAAAATCATTTTCAAAGACAACTTGACCACTTAAAAAATCGACTACAGCTTCTTTAATAGAAAATGTGGTCATTATTTGATAGGGGGAGGAATTGTCAAATAATATTCTTCATCATAAAATTAGTTGTGATAAAGGAAACGGGTTTTAAACAATAATCTGGTTACCGATTAAAGGAGAGGTTAATTATGCATAACTTATGTGTGGCCTTAACTGTATATGTTATTCCTTAGGAGTTTCTGTTATGGCAAAAAATGGATGGACTTATTCTTGATAACTAAAACCTCAGGGGACTAGTTTTGCCCAATTGGGATACTACAATTAAAGCCTTAGGTAAGTTTAGCTGGAAAATTTGAGCTTTATTAAACCTTTGGGGGATTTATGCCACATAAAACCCAAAAAGTTTAACATATGAACCACACAACTCGTCTTCCACTCTTTCCCATGCTCAAACCAAAAACCTTAAACCCTCCATTGTTGATATCGAAAACCTCCAAGAACTTGTTCAACCTTCGTTTAATCTAAAAGGTAAACTTATATTAATGCTTAATCTCCTATAAATCAGTCTAAACTGTAGTAATATACTCGAAAACCCTAAAATATTGAGTGTTTGCTTGAGTTTAAACATGTCTTAACTACAAAAATTTTGGTTCTTTGCTTTGTTCATGTACTTTTGAGTCAAACAAGTCAAAAGTCATGATTTTTGTGGTTAATTCATGTTGAAAAAGTATTAGTTTGATACTATGATGCTAAATGATCATGTTTGAGTTGTTATTGATGCTTGAAAAGGAGTACAAATGTTGGTATTATTTTCCTTTAGGCGAATTATACATGGTTAACTTAGGCGAACTATATGTGGTTGACTAGTGTCATACCCCGACAATGGCAGAAACTCGAGAATGCAACATAATGATCAATCATAACACAAGATACAAAATAGAGAAAACTACATTGCATAAAATCCAAGTGCTATGAAGACCATCGACCTCGAACAAACTCGAGTGATGTCCCAAATCGCAACTAAAAATCCACAATCTCTTACAATTATTTCAATGCACTCACAGGGGACCATAATCCAAACTTAATCCAAAACATCCAAAAACTAGAATCAAAACAACAAAAAAGCAAGACATCAAATGAAATTCCACTTGGGTTACTTCTAAGTCTGCTATCAATCACCAAATACTCCTTATTCACTTCAATAATCCGAAAAGATACTACGAAAAGTTCAATCAATTAATGTTGGTAAGACTCGTTGGTTTGACCTTAAACCCAAATGTTGTGCCAATATTTCAACAGGGGAACATAGTGTATATGTAGTGGGGAATTTATGCGAACAACCTTAGCATCACCGCTATCTATAACCTATGTCACTTACGACCATAAAGGGCATACCAGCCGGGAGCATTTTGAAAATTCTAGGGGCAGGGACCACACACAACCTGGGTAGGCGTACCATCCTGCTGCCAAAATCACACAAATACTGGTAGGCGTACCATCCGATCCAAACAATCATACAATACTAGGATAGGAGTACCCCTACGATCTACAAACAATCTTGCAAAATAATCACATAAATATTCACATAGCAGTATAATGCCCCATATCTTGTCCCCAAAACAAAACAACATTTCGCAACAGTTCAATTCAAAACATTGCAAAAACACATATGAGTATCATTTTCCCCAACGGAAAAACCAGTACATAATGTGGTGGGCTCTACGAGAACTCAACTCAAAGGCAAGTCTTTAGGCATCCAATATGCTCAATCTACACAAAGCAAATGCAACGACGCCCGCACACGACACTAGTCCAGGTTATGTCCAATTTACATATTCCAAATTCAAAACAATCTTCACGTTTGATGCATAGAATTTAGAAGCAGTTGTAAATTACTTTGACACAAAACAATTGAGTGGTGTGATGGTTGCGACTTAACTCCACAATTCATATCATTCTCATTCCTCGATAATACATACTTATACTATTTAGCGTAAATAGATAAGTAATATAATAAATATTTGTAATTATTAATTATAAATATATCTCGACAAGTCCATTCGGTACACCTTAGTCACTTCAAAATAATCATTATACGGTTGAAAATGAAACGTTTACTCATAATAAACACTTTAGAGAAGTTTCGATAAAAAATATATTTTTTGTCTTTTAGTGAATTTATTAAATAAATAAAATAAAATAATTAAATATTATTTTATTATTTAAAATCAAAAATCATGTTTTTAAGAAATTCTCTAAGTATAAACTTTTTATGAAATTTCGACATGGCTCGTACGTTTATACAACGTTTTCCAAGGTTTCAAACCTTACTTTCAACATTTTTCACAAATTCGACACTTTTCGACAAAATTCCAAAATCTAAATCGTTAATGATTACCAACACGTTTTTCCCAAAATATCGTTCAATATCACTTCGTAAATATATTTCTACTTTCAAAAGTCCATCAAATTCTCATAACTACTACATATCGCTTATGGGGCCTTAAAGCATTAGGACATAATATGTCTTCATGTTTTCTTGATCAAACTTCAAAAATTATGAGAGTGTGTATGTTGTAGGTGCGGACGAACACAAGAGAGAAGGGAGAGGATATATTTTTTTTTTTTTGAAAATGAACTATGTGTAAAAATGAGGATAAGGAAAGACTCTTATGTACAATTTGGACAAGGTTAGCTAAAATTAAGCCACCTTGTCTCCATAGTCTTCTTTTGACCGGCAATGGTATCCCATGGGGTCTCGGGCCTTTTCCTTTCGTGTCGGATCACTCTTCAAATACTCGTAAAACTCAAACGTAAAATTTACCCCCAAACGTTAATAGCTCTTTTTATCAAACTTTTTTATAAAATACTTTTCCATTAACTAGAAGTATTCACATGACATATTTTCACTTAATCCCCTCATAAACTCAATTTGGACATTTACGGGGAAAAAAATACCATTAACGTGTCGAATCATTTTTCGGCATTTCTCAAAAATTCTAGGGTCAAACCACCGGAGTACACATAACACAATAATCCCTTCCAAAGGGATTTTTAAATCAAAATAAACCTCAAATCCCATCACATATTCATAAAATCATTCACTGTCAACATGTACAATATTCTGAATAAATGATAAAGTCAAATAGTCAAAGAACTATAAATGAAATATTCAGAACACAAAAATGGCAAAGGTTACATTCTACCCCCTTAAAAAGAATTTCGTCCCCGAAATTCAACTACTAAATCATAAACAAATGTGTGTTTTTTTCGTGGGTATTCAATGTCATTGATCTTCACGCTTCCACATGAATTTTGGCCACGTTTCACGAATTCCACCGAACTTGACGAGGGCAATCCTACTATGCTTCAACTTCTTAATCTACTCTTCAAAATTTCACCGGTCTTACACAAATTTTAACTTAGCATCAACTCGAATCACATCCAATAGGCACTTTCAGTGGTGGTTCAGCTACAACACTTCTTAAGGTTCGACATCGCTGGAAACGTTTGTCATGATTTCACCACTCAATTGTCCTACAGGTAAATCTAACCGAGTAAGCCTCTGGGCCTACTTTCTCAGCCAATCTCAAACGGTCTAACTAAACCTAGGTGCTTACTTTCTGACAATCACGTGCAGGCCTTAGTCTATTCTTAATCTGCGTGATCTTCTCAGTACCCAGTAGTCTCTTGCACTTAACTTCAGGTCTATGCATTTGACCTTATCCCAACTCAGCCCACATAAATTGGCGAGACGATACTTTCTACTATTTCAATGCATTAAATCGGACAGCAATCGTCACACTAGAATGATAACTATTGTTATACGAAAACTCAACCAACAGAAGATGAACATCCCAACTTCCTCCGAAGTCCAGGACGTACGGTCTAAGCATGTCTTCCAAAGTCTTAATAGTACGCTCACTCTGACCATCGGTTTGAGGGTGATAAGTCGTACTCATGTTTAAACGAGTCCCTAATGCCTCTTGCATTGACTGCCAAAACCTCGATGTTAAACGACTATCACGATCCGATGTAATCGAGATTGCTACACCATGTCTAGCAACTATCTCATTCAAATACAATCTAGCCAATCTTTCCATCTTATAATCGTCACGCATAGGTAGGAAATGAGCAGACTTAGTCAATCGGTCCATAATGACCCAGATTGTGCCATGCCCACTACTAGTCCTAGGCAACTTAGTCACAAAATCCATAGCTATCCCTTCCTATTTCCATACGGGAATCTCAGGTTGTTGGAGTAGGCCAGATGGCCTTTGATGCTCAGCCTTAACCTTTAGACAAGTCAAACACTTACTAACATATTCAGCTATATCTTTTTTATTCCAGGCCACCAATACCTATCTCTTACATCATAATACATCTTATCAGCTCCTGGGTGTACAGAGTACTTCGACTTATGGGCTTCATCCATTATCAGGGTTCTCACCTCACCCTTCAAAGGTACCTATATTCAATCAAGGTAGTACAAAGTCCCATCACTTTTTTGTTCTATCATCTCATCAAAACCTTTCTACAATACTACAAACTCATCCACAGCCTCCTTCAGAGCCACCAGTATCCTATATTTGATACTCGACTAAAGGATCATATTCATAGATCTAACTCTCTTAGGCTTTACTTATTCCTTCCTACTTAGGGCATCAGCAACCACATTCACCTTACCAGGATGCTAGCGAATTTCATAGTCATATCACAATAAAATATAATCAGCGACGCTTCGCATATTTAACTCTTTTTTTATTTTCTAAAGTTATGTTGAAGACTCTTTTGGTCCATATAGCATGAAACTCTTTGTACCATAGACAGATATGTCTCAAAGATCTAAAGTGCAAACACAACCGCACCCAACTTAAATCGATGGGGAGTTTTTAATTCTTATCTTGAATTTTCAAATGGCTAGGACGCAAATGCTATCACTTTGACCCTTTTGGCAATAACACACAGCCTTTAGTCCTATCCTCGCGTACTCATATCAATATACCACAAAGTCTTCCGGTATATTGTGGAGAGCGTGAACATGCGCATTACACAAATTATCCTTCAAGTGTTGAAATGCCATTCCTGTTCTCAACCCAATCGATAGTCTTACTCTTATGAGTCAAGATCGTAAGAGACTTAGTTACTTAGAAATAGTTCTTAATGATCCTAAACGGTAATACCCAGCCAATCTTAAGGCAACATAAAAAAAATAACGAACCTCAATCGGATTTAGTTCTAGGTCTTTCACAATTCTTAACCGCTTCAATCTTACTAGGGTTCACCACGGTAATTCCATTACCATTTATAACATAACCAAGAAACTGCACTTCCTTAGCCAGGAATTCACACTTAGAAAACTGAGCATACAGGTTTCTCCTTTTTTTAGTAGTTCTATGACTAACCTTAACATGTTCTACATGTCCTCTTGTGTCTTAGAATATTAATTAAGATATCGTCTTATAAAACACTATCACAACTTATCAGGTTACGGTCCTACAAACTTCTATTATCAAATCTATAAATATGGTTGGTGCATTAGTCAGACCAAGGGCATTACAGTAATTCATAAAACAAATAAAAATTAAAATTGTCCATAACGAGTTCTAAATGCAGTCTTTTGAATGTCATCCTTATGCACTCTTAGCTGATGGTATCCAGACCTAAGATCTATCTTTGAGAAAAACTATGACCCTTGCAGTTGATCAAATAGATCATCAATTCTAGGAAGCGGATAATGATTCTTAACAGTCAACTTGTTCAATTATCTATAATCAATGCAACATCTATAAAAACCATCCTCGTTTTCTTAACACAAACGATACGGCGCTCCCATGGCGACGAATTGGGCAAATGAAAACCCCGTGTCTTGGAGTTTCCCTTGAGTTATGTCCCATAAAACTCCTCCATTTCAAATGGTGCCGAAACGTATAGGGAAATTTGATACGGCGTCTGCTCCAGGGATTAAACTCAATCTGAATCTTCATTTTCCCGAATTAGGCCGGTAATCCAGATAGATCATCCGGGAATACCTCAGGAAGATATCTAACCATACAACTCCCTTCTATGTTTTTATCATCTTGCCTTAGCACTCATTTCAACTATCTCGCATTTCTCTTTTCGGGATATCTCCTTTCTCCATAGCTCCTTCCTTTCGGTTGTGGTATACTCACTACCTTTTCATTGGGCAAATTTTCCAGTTATAATTAGACAACCAGTCATGGCCTTTTATTCATATCAATACTTCCATGCCCAAAAAGGTATTCAAATCGATGTCAAAGACATGACCCTCGATTCTAGTTTGCAACCTCTTAATAACTTATCAATCTCTACTAGCTGCTAGCTAGCTATCTCAATTCTTCTGAACCTAAGTCGCATGGGCTCTTAAGCACTAACAGAGGTATGAAGGTAGGGAAACAATACTATAGTTGGCGCCAGAGTAAAATAAGGTATGTAGTGGCAAAATGATTTTAATATTAAACGTACACCAGTCACAATGTTCGAGATCCTGGAGGGCTTCTCTGATACCAACCACTAGATGCCCTACCATTGCCTGGTTCCCTTGGTTTCACACGACCTTGATCTCCCCGTTATTTGCTAGCAAAATTAATTTAGACGATTCTCTTCTGGTCCTTGGAGCTCTATCCATTAGGACAATGTTGTCCTGGACTTTTGGTCTTGGTACTACATGGTCGGTACTACCACACTCATAACATGCCCTAACAGTTGGGTTTCTAGCATTGACAGGATTAACATTCCTTGGCACGCCTCTACTATCCTTAGCTAAATGACCTGGGGGGTTACAGTTAAAACATGTGCAATAAGGCCCTCCGGGTGCATGGTAGGAGTTACAGGTGGTACACTTTGGCCAAGTACTCGTATTTTCTATTCCTATAGGGTTTGCGGTAGTAGCAAAAGCATTCCTAATCCTAGTCCTCTTATCATCCCTACCATTCTTATCCTTGCTAGGTTCCCTCACATTTGCTCTTTTCTCAACCTTCTTAATTGATCCATTTCTAACAGCCTCATCGGTCAGTGTACCAGAAATCTTCACAGCCTTCTGTATAGTCTTTGGCTCTGTTGCTGCCACCATTCTACGGATTTGTAGAGCAAGGCCATACACATACCTTTCAATCATCTTACTTTCGGGAGTTACCAAATATGGAACTAACCTAGCCAACTTATGAAACCTATCAGTATACGCAGCATGGCCAGCCCCGACCATGACGTGATTCCACAACTCAGATTCTAACTTTTGCATCTCATGACTAGGACAAAACTCTTCTATCATCATAAACTTAAAGTCATTCCATGACATACTAACAGCAACTTCCCGTCTTAGCATGCAGATCTGAGAGTTCCACCACGTTAAAGCCTTACCCACAAATGAACCAGTAGTGTATTTTACTTTTTGGTCAACACTACAACCACTCATATCTTTTACAGACTCCATTTTCTCAATCTAACGAGTAAGAACTACAACACCTCCTTTACCATCATATTCCTTAGGGTTACAAGCTAAGAACTCCTTATATGAACAACCTACCCGGTTGCCATTCACTATCACATTCCCAACGTTCTCCTGAACGTTCTCATTAACCACATTATCATTTTGATTTCCAACATTCCTAGTTACCAACCTGAGCTATCATGGCGGGTAAGAGGTTCTACAATTGCTGGGCAATGATCGTCGAGAAGTCGGGTGATCCTCCGACACCCCCATTGACTCCCTCTACATTCTCATTGACTCCCTATACGCCCCCATTAGCTCCCAAACCCTGGTCATTTCCTTAACCATTCAATTCGTCAACACGCTCTTTATTACCTTCCCGAGGTCCTTTACCACTTCTACCTCTACCAACCCATTCACCTGTCCCCCCTCCTCGTGATTCGGTAATAGGCCGGCTAGCACTTCGGGTCATCACCATTGGCGGCATTATCCACACGAGGGAGAACATGGGCAATGTTAGGTAGGCAGGAAGACTCACATATATATAGAATATCTTACTTTATATACAGATATACACATAACACACCTTACGGTGTCAACATCAATTTGTGTGAACGACATTACTAAGTATGAGCGAGTTGTGATACGCTTATAACTGTGAGTTGTGATACGCTTAAAATACGATGTTCACCGTACTTATACTCACATCCTTCCCATTACGTTTTTTTTAATTCCAATATTGAGCCCACACCATTACAATCATCATGACATAACAAGGCAAACCAAACCATGATACACAAAGGCACGACAAAAGTGGAACACCGCGCACAAGATCCTATATGCACTAAACATGATCTTAGTTATAAGTCTAGGCAATCCACCTAGTAATCTATAACCTTGGCTCTAATACCTAATCGTCACACCCCGACAATGCCGAAAACTCAGGAATGCAACATAATGATCAATCATAACACAAGATACAAAATAGAGAAAACTACATTGCATAAACTCCAAGTGCTATAAAGATCATCAACCTTGAACAACTCAAGTGATGTCCCAAATCACAACTAAAATCCACAATCTCTTACAATTATTCCAATGCCCTCACAGGGAACCAAAATCCAAACTTATTCCATAACATCCAAAACTAGAATCAAAATAACAAGCAAACAAACTTTAAACGAAATTCCACTCGGGAACTTACTAAAGTCTGCTATCAATCACCAAACTATTCCTCTTTCACTTAACCTGAAAATGATACTCGAAAACGTCAACAATAATGTTGGTGAGCTCGTAGGTTTAACCTTAAACCCAAAAGCTGTGCCAATACTTCAACAGTGAACAATAGTGCTATATGACGAGAAATTATAATGCAAACAACTCTAGCAATCACCGCTACCAATATCCAATGTCACTTACGCACCTAAAGGCCTACCGCTGAGCACTAAAATTAGAAGAGACCACACACAAACCTGGTAGGGTGTACCAATCCCTCTAATAGCTCATACAAATACTGGGTAGGCAAACCCCATCCGATCCAATAATCTTCATAAACACTGGGTAGCAATACCCATCTGATCCAAACCATATCATCACATAATTATTCACATAGCAGTCAAAGTACAAACATGTCCAAAAACAAAACACATTTTCGCACAGATCAATTCAAAACATTTCAAAACACATTTGAGTATCATTTTCCCCCAACGGAAAAACCAGTAAAAAGTGGGGCTACGAGAACTCTCCTCAAGCAAGTCTATAGCTACCCGCACACGACCTAGTCATATGTCCCAATTTAATCATCCAATTCTGAAACAATCTTTACGTTTGATGCAATGAGTTTAGACGCGTTGTACAATTACCCAAAACAGTTTTTAGTGGTGTGATGGTTGAAAGACTTAGATCATAGGGGGGGGGGGGGGGGGGGGGGGGGGGGGGGCAATCATATCAATCTCATCCTCCGATAATACATAACTTATACTGTTAAGTGGTAAATAGATAAGTAATAAGTAATAAGATATTTATAATAATTAATTATAAATATATCTCGACCAATCATTCTACAACCTTAGCACATCAAAATAATATTATACGGGTTTGAAATTGTCACCAACCCCTACAATGGCGAAACACCGGGAATGCAACATAATGAACAAACATCATCACAATATAACAAAATAGAGACAACTACACTGATTAAACTCCCCCTTGCTATGAAGACCATCAACCTTCCAAAACTCAAGTGATTCCCAAATCGCAACTAAAATCCACATTCTCTTACAATTATTCATATGCCCACACAGGGGACCATAATCCAAATTTAATCCAAAACATCCAAAACTAGAATCAAACAATAAGAAAGCAAGACTTTAAACGAAATTCCACATGGGATACTTCTAAGTCTGCTATCAATCACCAAACTACTCTTCTTTCACTTCACCCAGAAAATGATACTCGAAACGTCAAAATAATTTTTTTGAGCTCCATAGGTTTGACCTTAAACCCAAAAGTATATGCCAATATTTCAATATTGACAATTAGCGCTATATGACAGTGAATATAGCAAAAACAACCATAGCATCACCGAAAATCAATAACCATAAGTCACTTAACGCACCTAAAGTGCCTACAGCTGGAGCACTAAAATTAGAACAAGACCACAACAAATACAAACCTTGGTAGGTGGCGGTACCCATACCGCTCCAATAAACACACCACAAACTGGGTAGGCTTACCCACCCCGATCCAATAATATCACCTTCAAACACTGGGTTGGCGAACCCATTCCCGATCCAAACAATCATCATCACATAATATTCACATAGCAGTCATAAGCACATAACTTGTCCCAAAAACAAAACCACATTTCGCACTAATTAATTCAAAACATTTCAAAATACATTTGAGTATCATTTTCCCCCAATGGAAAAACCAGTAAAAAGTGGGGCTACGAGAACTCACCTCAAGCAAGTCTTTAGCTACCCAATCTCAATCACACAAGTAAATGCAACGACGCCCGCACACGACCTAGTCAAGTTAATGTCTAAATTTAATCATCCAATTCCAAAACAATCTTCACGTTTAATGCATAAAGTTTAGACGCGTTGTACAATTACCAAAAACAATTTAGTGTGTGATGGGTGACGACTTTAAGATCCCTCAATCAATCATCTTCATTCCTCGATAATACATGACTTATACTAATTAGCGTAAATAAATAAGTAAAATAATAAATATTTATAATTAGTAATTATAAATATATCCTACACGTCTATTTCGGTACACCTTAGTCACTTCAAAATAATCATTATACGGTTGAAAATGAAACGTTTACTCATAATAAACACATTAGAGAAGTTTCGAGAAAAAAATATACTTTTTGTCTTTTAGTGAATTTATTAAATAAATAAAATAAAATAATTAAATATTATCTTTAATTTTATTAAATCATAATCATGTTTTTAAGAAAATATTTCTAAGTAAAGAACTATTTACGAAAATTCTGACAGACTCGTAAACGTTTATAAAACGTTTACCAAGGGTTTCAAACCATTATTATTCAACAATTTTTCACAAAAATTTTGACACTTTTCGACAAAAAATTCCCAAAATCTCAATCTTTTAACACTACCACACTTTTTCTCCAAAATATCATTCAATATCACTTCGTAAATACATTTTCACTTTCAAAAGTCCGACAAAGTTTTCATAACTACTAAATATCGCTTATTGGGCCTTAAGGCCCAACAAGAGTCCATTAGTACATTTATAAGTCCAAAATACGATCAAAGTCCAAAACCAAGGTCCATTTATATATATAAGTATATACTTATATGTAAAAATAATCCGGACCACAATAATCCCTCCCATTAAGCTGCGGCTCAAATAGACTTATTGGGTCGTGAGTCCATAAACTCCAAAATACGTATATTAAGCTTTAAAATAAGCTAATAAGCTACGTATCGTATTTGGTTACTACCATAAGCCTAAAAAATAATCCACAACATACGCCATAACACAAAAATAATCAAAAATCACTTCCCTAGTGACTTTGACAAATGACGTGGCATATAAGCCCCAAATAAGCCAAGAAATAGCTTAAAAAATAATTAAAGCCCGAATAAGCTATACAAGCTACTATAAAAAATAAGCATTCTAGCATCATATATTATTCAACCATCACGGCCACGACATCAAAACTACAAAAACCCTCTTTTTCCTTTTCATCATACACGAACCAAACACCCCTTATTTTATCCGTTTCGCTTTCAAAAATCGATTTTCACAACGATCAACTTGTACAACTAACATCTATGCATCAAAATAAACCCAAAAGGAACAAAACGACATTTTAAATTTGAAAACTACAAGAAAATCATCAAATTTGTAGATGTTCGACATGACGAACCGAACAACCCAAACAATGTTAAAAGAATACCCAAACACTCTTATCAACCCGGAGTAACACGTTCTTGATCAAAGTTGGAAAACTATGGTGGTTTTGTGGTGGTTAGGTGGCGGACAAACCACAAGCACACACACTTGTGTGTGTTTTATTTTTTTGTAAATGAAATGAATATGATCAAAAGTTTCTAGTAAATGGAATATATGTGCACACCTTGGGGAAAGCTTCTTACAAACAGCTCCTAGTCCTTTAACCAACGTTGACCTGCATGGCATCCTATGGGTGTCGGGTCTTTCTTTTCGTGTTGAAATCGCTTAAAAGCTCGTAAAACTCAACTGTAAAATTTACCCCAAAGTTAATTAGCATTTTTATTCACTTAAAAATACTTTTCCATTAACCTAGAGTATTCACACGACATATTTTCACTTACAACCTTCAAAACTTAATTTGGACATTAACGGACGTGTCAGACTTGTTTTTTTCGACATTTCTCAAAATTCACAAGTCAAGCCACCCGAAATATGCATATCACAATAATACCTTCCAAAAGGGATTATTAAACACAATAAAGCACAATTCATCACACATCTCGTAAAATAATCACCGTCAACACGGTACAAAATCTGAATAAACTGACAAAGTCAAATAGTTTCAAAGAATATAATGAAATATTCAGAACGACAAAAAGGGCAAAAGTAAAAAAAAAAAAAAAATTTAAAAAAAACAAAAATGAAACGTTTACTCTTAATAAACACTTTATAGAAGTTTTGAGAAAAATATATTTTTCATCTTTTAGTGAATTTATTAAATAAATAAAATAAAATAATAAAAATATTATTTTATTATTTAAAATCAAAAATCATGTTTTTAAGAAAATTTCTAAGTATAAACTTTTTTACGAAATTTCGACATGACTCGTACGTTTATACAACGTTTTCCAAGGTTTCAAACCTTATTTTCAACAATTTTTCACAAATTCGACAATTTTCGACAAAATTCCAAAATCTCAATCTTTAACAATTACCAACACTTTTCCTCCAAAATATCATTCAATATCAATTCGTAAATACATTTTTCACTTGTCAAAAGTCCGACAAAGTGTGTCATATACTTCAAAATATCGTTTATTGGGCCTTAAGACCCAACAAGGGTCCATTAGGACATTTATAAGTCCAAAATACGATCCAAGTCCAAAACCAAAGTCCATTTACATATATAAGTATTTACTTATATGTAGAAATAATCCGGACCACAATAAGCCCCTCTATTAAGCCGGGACTCAAATGGGCTCATTGGGCCGTGAGTCCATAAACTCCAAAATACGTATATTAAGCTTTAAGATAAGCTAATAAGCTACGTATCGCATTTGGTTACTACCAAAAGCCTTAAAAATAGTCCACAAACATACGCCATAACATAAAATAATCAAAAATCACTTCCCTTGTGATTACCAAACAAGTCGTGAGCCATAAGCTCAAAATAAGCCAATAAATGCTTAAAAATAAGTCCGCAATAAGCTATACAAGCTATTATCAAAAATAAGCTATCTAACAACATATATTATTCAACCATCACGACCACAACATCAAAACTACAAAATTCTCCTTTTTCCTTTTTACTATTCACGAACCAAACACCACTTAAATCATCCGTTTCGTTTCCGAAAATCGATTTTTTCACAACGATCAACGTTGTACAACTAACATCTATGCAAAAAATAAACCCAAAAGGACAAACAAAATTTAAATTTGAAAACTTACAAGAAAATCCTTAAATTTGTATATTTTGACACGAACCGGACAACCCAAACGTTGTTTAAATGAATAACCAAACACTTGAATCAACCCTAAATATTTATGTCTTCATGTTTTCTTGACCAATCTTCAAAAAATAATGTGTTTCTTGTTTGTGTTGTGTTCGCCGGATACACATACACACAAAAGTGTATGTGTTTTTTTTTAAATGAAAAATGATGAGGAAATGATCTTAGTGGAAGCATATTTGTGTACAAATGGGACAATCTTGCTAAAAAGGCCATTTTGCTCCCTACACTTCCCATAACCGGCCAAGGGATCCTAAGTGGTCTCGGGCATTTCTTTTCGTGTCGAAATCACTTAAAAGCTTGTAAAACTCAATCGTAAAATTTACCCCAAAGTTAATTAGCATTTTTATTCACTTTAAAAATACTTTTCCATTAACCTAGAGTATTCACATGTGAAATATTTTCACTTTACACAACCCTTCAAAACTCAATTGGATATTAACTAGGACGGGTGTCGTACTCCGCTTTTTGGCATTATCTTCAAAATTCACGGTCAAACCACCTAATAACTAACACAAAATAACCTTCCAAAAGGGATTATTAATCCCACAATAACCTCAAATCATCCACATATCTTATAAAAAACACCAACCGTCACCACTGTACAGAAACAGAATAAACGACCAAAGTTAAATAGTCCAAAGGACATTAAAGAAATTATTCAGAACACAAAAAGACAAAGGTTTACATTCCTATCCCCCTTAAAAGAAATTTTGTCCCCGAAATTCAACTACTAACATGACTAAACAAATGCGGGTACTTCAATTTCATTTGATCTTCACGTTCTCACATGAATTCAGGACCACGTTTCGAATTCCACCGAACCTTAATGATGGCAATCCTACTACGCTTCAACTTTTTAAACTCTCTTTCCAAAATTTCCACAGGCTCTTCTACAAAATTCAACTTAGCATCAACTCAGAATCTCGTCCAAAGGCACTTTCTGCGTTGGAATAGCCAAACACTTCTTAAGGTTCGACACATGGAACGTGTCATGAACACCATTCAATTCCTCAGGCAAATCTAATCGATAGGCCACAGGGCCTACTTTCTTAATAATCTCAATGGTTCAACAAACTTAGGTGCTAAACTTCCCTTTCTTCCCCAAAGCGTACCACACATTTCCAAGGCGACACTTTGAGCAAGACATAGTCCAAGCTACACTAAACACTAAAGGCTCCTCCTCTTATCAGCATAACCTTGTCTGACGATCACGCACACCCTTAAGTCTAATCCCTAATCAGAATGATCGGCTCAGTATCTCATTGCAATAACTCAGGTCCCAATCAACTGACCTTACCTCCACCTCAGCCCACATAATTAACAATTTGACCACTTTTCTACCATACAATGCCTCAAACGGAGCAATCTGTGACTCCCTGATCCTAACACATCTAAGGATAACAAAAACATTGAATATACTCATCCGAATAGAAATAAGAACATCAAAATTTTAACAAACAATGTTTTCTTTTATTTAACAAACAAGCCCCAAATCTAATGTGATCAAATCATAGAACGTTACGTCAACAATAACATGAATCAAATGCATCTTGAGGCTAAAACATAGACGTCTATAACATCATATAACTATATAACTATAAGTCTACCCAACGTTTTCTTATGTGTCTAGACTCCTCATTGAACACACAGGAAAACACATACCTTTCTGGATGGATGCCTAAACCTACGCCCTGCCTCTCTTTAAAACTAGAGAGGCTAGGGTTTGACAATAAAAACCTAGCTTACATATTAAGCTAACCTAATATTACATCTTAAGTTCTTGTTGTTTCTTCTTTCTTCATTGTTGCATATAAGATTTTGTAATCATCAAATCAGAATTCCCAACAACATCTCACACTAGAATGATAACTATTGTTATACTAAAAATCAACCAACGGAAGATGAACATCCTAACTTCCTCCTAAGTCCAAGACGAACGCTCTAAGCATGTCTTCCAAAGTCTGAATAGTATGCTCACTATGGCCATCGGTCTGAGGGTGATAAGCAGTACTCATATCTAAACGAGTCCCTAATTCCTCTTGCATTGACTGCCAAAACCTTGATGTGAAACGACTATCACGATCTGATATAATCGAGATCAGCACACCATGTCTAGCAACTATCTCATTCAAATACAATCTAGCCAATCTTTCCATCTTATAATCCTCACGCATAGGTAGAAAATGAGCAGACTTAGTCAATCGGTCTACACTGACCTATATTGTGTTATGCCCACATACTATCATAGGAAAACTTAGTCACCAAAATCCTACTATATCCCTTCCTAATTTCATACTAGAACTCAAGTTGTTGGAGCAAGCCAAATGGCCTTTGATGCTCAGCCTTAACCTTCAGACAAGTCAAACACTTACTAACATATTCAGCTATATCCTTTTTCATTCCAGGCCACCAATACCTATCTCTCAAATCATAGTACATCTTATCAGCTCCTGGGTGTATAGAGTACTTCGACTTATGGGCTTCATCCATTATCAAGGTTCTCACCTCACCTTTCAAAGGTACCCATATTCGATCCAGGTAGTACAAAGTTCCATCACTTCTTTGTTCTATCATCTCATCCAAACCTTTCTGCAATCCTGCAAACTCATCCACAGCCTCCTTCTGAGCCGCCAGTATCTTATCCTTGATACTCGACTGAAGGATCATATTCATAGCTCTAACTCTCTTAGGCTTTACTCTTTCCTTCCTACTTAGGGCATCAGCCACCACATTCGCCTTACCAAGATGGTAGCGAATTTCACAGTCATAATCACTAAACAACTCTATCCAGCGACGTTGTCGCATATTCAACTCTTTCTGACTAAAGATATGCTGAAGACTCTTATGATCCGTATAGATGACACTCTTTGTCCCATACAGATAATGTCTCCAGATCTTAAGTGCAAACACAACCGCACCCAACTCTAAATCATGGGTAGTATAATTCTTCTCATGAATTTTCAACTGCCTAGACGCATAGGCTATCACCTTACCTCTTTGCATTAACACACCAACCTAGTCCTATCCCGGATGCATCATAATATACCACAAAGTTCTCTTCCGGTCCATCATGAGACTAGAACAATGCGCATATAACACAAAAAACATATCCTTTCAAGTCCCAAATGCCAATTCCTGTTCCTTACCTCAATCGAAAGTCTTACTTTTCTGAGTCAAGATAGTAAGAGACTTAGCTATCTTAGAAAAGTTCTCAATGAACCTACAGTAATACCCAGCAAACCTAATAGCGAAAGAACCTCAGACGAGTTCTAGGGGCTTTCCAGATTCTTAAACAGCTTCAATCTTCTAAGGTCCCACAAGAATTCAATTACCATTCATCAACATGCCAAGGAAACTGCAACTTCTCTTAACCAAATCACACTTAGAAAACTTAGCATACAAGTTTCCTCCTTTTTTGATCAGTATCTAAGACAAAATACTACATTAAATGTACAACAGTTCCACTTGAGTCTTATAAAGATTAAGATACGTCTATAAACACTACACAAACTTATCAAGATACGGCCCTACAAACTTTATCATCAAAAACCATAAATATTTACTGTTGCATTAGTCCAGACCAAATGGCAATTACAGTGAACCAAATATCCGTAACGAGTTCTAAACGCATTCTTTGTTATGTCAACCTCGAGCACTTCTCAGCTGATGGTATCCGGACCCTAAGATCTATCTTCGAGAAAAACTGTGACCCTTGCAGTTGATCAAATAGATCATCAATTCTAGGAAGTGGATAACAATTCTTAACAGTCAACTTGTTTAATTCTCTATAATCAATACACATCCTAAAAGAACCATCCTTTTTCTTAACGAACTACACCGACGCTCCCCAAGGCGACAAACTTGGTCGAATGAAACCTTTGTCTTGGATTTCCTTGAGTTATCCCGACAACTCCTCCAATTTAGAAGGTGCCAAACGATAAGGAGAATTTGCTCCCGGCGTTGCTCCAGGGGTTAACTCAATTCGAAACTCAATTTCCCGAATAGGCAGTAATCCAGATAGATCATCTGGGAATACCTCAGGAAAATCTCTAACCACAACAATCTCTTCTTGTTTCTTATCACTAGCCTTAGCCCTCATCAACAATCTCGCTTTCTCTTCCGGTCTCGTTCCCACTACTCTAAGCACCTTTCCATCCGGTAGTGGTATCCTCACTACCTTCTTATGGCAAATTATCTCAGCCTTATAATTAGACAACTAGTCCATACCTATAATTACATCAAAACTACCATGCCCAAAAGGTATCAAGTCGATGTCAAATACATGACCCTCGATTTCTAGTTTGCAACCCTTAATAACTTTATCAATCTCTACTAGCTGCGCCGCTAGCTATCTCCAATCTTATATTTGAAACCTAATTCGTTGGGCTCTAAGCCTAACAAAGGTATGAATGTAGTGGAAACAAAACTATAGTCGCACCAAGTCAAATAAGGTAGTGGAAAAATGAATAGTTCAAAGTAAACGACCCGTCACATGTATGGATTCCCTGGCGAGCTCCCTCTTCTCCCAACATGAATGCCCTACCCCTAGCCTGGTTCCCTTGGTTTCCACGATCCTAACCCTCGTTATTAGCAGCAACTAGATTTGGACGATTTTCTTCCAGGCCTCGTGCCCTATTCAATCTAGGACAAGCTGGCCTGAACAGGTCGGGTACCATTTTGACCACACTCCAAAACACGCCAAACATTTGGGTTTCAACTAGCATTGATAGAACACATTCCTCGGTACACCACTACAAACCATCGCCAAATGAGCCAGCGGTTACAGTTAAAACATTGCGACAAGGTCCACCGGTAGCGATGGTTAGGAGTTAGAAAGGTGTGCCCTTGGGCCAAGACTTCGTATTTCTCTCCTACCAGGGTACAACAAGAAGAAAAGAAAAAGCATTGCACAGTCCTAGTCCTCTTATTATCATCCCTTCCACTCCTATCCTTGCTAGGTTTCCCTAACATTCCTCTCTTCTTCAATATTTCTTAAATTGGATCCAATCCTAAAAGCCTTCATCAGTTATGCCACCATAAAATCTGCCAAAACCTTTTGGTAATACACTTTGCTCCGTTGCTGCCACCATCCCACATATCTGTTGAGCAAGGCCATACACATATATCTCAATCATCCTACTCTCAGGAGTTACCAAATGAGGAACTAACCTCGCCAACTCATAAAACCTATCAGTATACACAGCATGGCCAGCCCCAACCATGGCGTGATTCCACAACTCAGATTCTAACTTTTGCATCTCATGACTAGGACAAAACTCTTGTATCATCATAAACTTAAAGTCATCCCATGACATACTAACAGTAACTACCCGGCTTAGCGTGCGGATCTGAGAGTTCCACCACGTTAAAGCCTTACCTACAAATGAACTAGAAGTGTATTTCACTTTTTGGACAATACTACAACCACTCATATCATGCACATACTCTATTTTCTCAATCCAACGAGTAAGAACTACAACACCTCCCTTACCATCATATTACTTAGGGTTAAAAAAGCTAAAAAAACGGCATTAATAAACGAACCTACATGATTTGTCTATCACTATTACATTCCTAATGTTCACCTGACTTCTCATTAACCACAATTACAATTTCGATTTCCATCATTCCTCGGTTACTAACCTGAGCCAACAGGCGGTAAGAAGGTTCTGCAATTAGCTAGGGCATGATCGTATAGAAGTCGTGCACCCCTATTGGCTTCCTCTACATTCCCATTGACTCCCTCTACACCCCCATCAGCTCCCAAACCCTAGTCATTTCCTTGACCATTTAATTCATCAACACGCTCATCATTAACTTCCCTAGGTCTTCTACACCTTTCCACTTCTTCCAACCCCGTTCACCAAAACTGTTCCCACCTCCTAATGATTCGGGCAAAAAAAAAAGCAGGCCGACCAGCACTCGGGTCCTCATCCTTGGCGGCATTATCTATACGAGAGAGAACATGGGCAACGTTAGGTAAGTGGGAAGACTCGCGAATATATATATGAATATCTTACTAAATATAACCAGATATACACGTAACTCCACCCTACGGTGTCAACATCGATTTTATGTGGTTGTGAACAACATTAACAAGTATGGGTTGTTATATGGCTATAACCATCTGTTGTCCACCGGTACTTATATTCCGCAATCCCTTTCACCTTTCAAAGTCCATATTGATCTTACCCATTTCAAATAATGACATAACTAAGGCACAAACCATAAACACACAAAGGCATACAAAAGCGGAACACCGTGCACATAGATCCTATAACGCAACTAGACGACGGATCTTAGGTTATAGTCTAGGCCAAACCACCTATTCTCTATAACCTTGACTCTGATTACCAATCTGTCACACCCCGACAATGGCGGAAACTCGGGAATGCAACATAATGATCAATCATAACACAAGATACAAAATAGAGAAAACTACATTGCATAAACTCTAAGTGGCACAGAAGACCATCCAACCTTGAACAAACTCAAGTGATGTCCCAAATCGCAACTAAAATCCACAATCTCTTATAATTATTCATATGCCCACACAGGGGACCATAATCCAAATTTAATCCAAAACATCCAAAACTAGAATCAAACAATAAGTAAGCAATACTTCAAACGAAATTCCACACGGGAACATACAAGTCTGCTATTTAATCACCCAAACTACTCTTCTTTCACTTCCAACCAGACAATGATACTCGAAAAACGTCCCACAAAATGTTGTTAACTTCGTAGGTTTATGACCTTAAAACCCAAGTTGTGCCAATATATTCAAAGTGGACTATAGTACTATATGACATAATAATATGCATAACCAATCTTAGCATTACCGTCTAAACATAACGCAGAATGTCACTTACACCTAAAGGGCCTACCACCTGGAGCACTAAAATTAGGGCAGGACCAAAACACACAAATTAAAACTAGGGTAGGCGAACCCATGACCGCTCCAAAATCACACACATTCAATGGTAGTGCGTAAATTTTCCCGATCCAATAATAACACAAATACTGGGTAGGCGTACCCATCCGATCCAAACAATCATGCATCACATAATATTCACATAGCAGTCATAAGCACATAACTTGTCCCAAAAACAAAACCACATTTCGCACAGATCAATTCAAAACATTTCAAAACACATTTGAGTATCATTTTCCCCCAACGGAAAAACCAGTAAAAAGTGGGGCTACGAGAACTCACCTCAAGCAAGTCTTTAGCTACCCAATCTCAATCACACAAGCAAATGCAACGACGCCCGCACACGACCTAGTCCAGTTGATGTCCTCCATTTAATCATATCAATTCATAACAATCTTCGCGATTTGATGCATAGATTTTTATGACGCTTGTGCAATTACCTACAACTTTTATTGTGTGATGGATGACGACATTAACTCCCATAATCAATGAAAGATGTCAAATCCTCGATAATAAAATACTTATACTATCTAACGAAAATAATAATAAAAACATAAATATTTAAATTATAATTATAAATATATCTTGACAATCTACGTTACACTTAGTCACATCAAAATACTCATTCATACTGTTGAAAATGAAACGTTACTCATAAAAAACACTTTAGGGAAGATTTTCGAGAAAATATATATTTTCGTCTTTTAATGAATTTATTAAATTAATTAAATATTATAATATTATTATAAAATTCAAAAATCATGTTTTTTAAGAAAATTTTCTAAGTATAAACTTTTTACAAAAATACACAAGACCCGTAAGCGTTTATATCAACGTTATACCAAGGTTTCAAACCTTATTATTCAAAATTTTCCACAAATTCGAACATTTTGACAAAATTTCCAAAATCTCAATCTTTACACTTACCAACAACACTTTTCCTCACAAATATCATTATTCAATAATCCATTCGTAAATACCATTTTCACTTTCAAAAGTCCCGACAAAGTTTTCATAACTAACTAAAATCGCTTATTGGGCCTTAAGGCTCAACAAGGGTCCATTAGTAACATTTATAATTCCAGAAATACGAACCAATTCCAAAACTAAGGTCCATATATTATATAGATAAATAGTATATATATATATATAATATATATATATATATAAATAATATAATATATAATTATAAATAATATATATATATATATAAAAAGTATAAACTTAAATGAAAAATAAACAAAAAAACAGTCAAAAAAAAAAAAAACGAACCACAATACCCCTCCATTAAGCCCGTGGTCAAAAAGACGTTATTGGGTCCGTGAGTCCATAAACTCCAAAAACGTCTATAACGCTTTAAAATAAGCTACATATCATATTTGGTTACTCCCTAATCCTAAAAAAATAATCCACACATACGCGATAACACAAAATTAAATCAAAATCACTTCCTAGTGACTTAGGCAAATGACGTTGGCATATAAGCCCCAAATAACTAAGAAAAAAGCTTAAAAATAACCCGAATAAGCTATAGCAAGCTACTATAAAAAATAGCAATCTAGCATCATATATTATTCACCACACGGCCACGACAATCAAAACTCAAAAAAACCCTCTTTTCCTTTATCAAAACACGAACCAAACACCCCTTATTTTATCCGTTTCACTTTCAAAAATCGATTTTCACAACGATCAACTTGTACAACTAACATCTATGCATCAAAATAAACCCAAAAGGACAAACGAAATTTAATAGTTTGAAAACAAACAAAAAATCTTCAATTTTATAGATTTCGACCCGAACCTGAACAACCCAAACATGTTAAAATTGAATACCCAAACACTCTTAATCAACCCCGGATTAACACTCTTGATCAATTGGAAAACTATGTGGTTTTGAGGTGGTCTTAGGTGGCGGACAAACCACAATCAACACACACTTGAGTGGTTTTATTTTTTTTGTAATAATAAATATATCAAAAGTTACTAGTAAATGGAAAATATAAGTGTACACCACCTTGGACAAAGCTTGGCTAAAAAAAGCCTCCTTGTCCCATTGACAACTTGAACTACCTGTCATCCCTATGTGTGTCGGTATTTCTTTTTCGAGTCCATAAATCGCATTAAAAAGCTCGTAAAACTCAACCGTAAAATTTACCCCAAAATTAATTAGCATTTTTATTCACTTTAAAAATACTTTTCCAATAACCTAGAGTATTCACACGACATATTTTCACTTTACACCATTCAAAACTTAATTTGGACATTAATGGACGTGTCGGACTCGTTTTTCGACATTTCTCAAAATTCACGGGTCAAACCACCCGGAATATGCATATCACAATAATACCTTCCAAAAGGGATTATTAAACACAATAAAGCACAATTCATCACATATCTCGTAAAATAATCACCGTCTACACGGTACAAAATCTGAATAAACTGACAAAAGTCCAAAGTCAAATGACTATTAATGAAATATTGAGAACACAAAAAGGGCAAAGGTTACAAAAATGAAACGTTACTCCATAAATAAACACTTATAGAAGTTTTCGAATAAAAAATATATTTTATGTCTTTTAGTGATTTATTAAATTAATAAAATCAAATAAAATATTAAATTATTATTTAAGAAATCAAAAATCATGTTTTTTAAGAAATTTTCTAAGTTTAAACCATTTAACGAAAATTTCACATGACACGTACTTTTAACAACGTTTTTCCAAGTTTCAACAACTAAATAACGCATTATTTATGCATTAAGGCCCAACAAGGGTCCATTAGGACATTTATAAGTCCAAAATACGATCCAGTCCAAAACCAAAGTCCATTTACATATATAAGTATATACTTATATGTAGAGATAATTCGGACCACAATAAAGCCCCTCCAATAAGCCCGACTCAAATGGGCATATTGGGCGTTGATCCCCATAAAACTCCAAAATACTTATATAAGCATTATAAGATAAGCTCATAAGCTATGTTAACGCATTTTTTGGTTACTACCAAAAGCCTAAAAAATAGTCCACAAACATACGCCATAACACAAAATAATCAAAAATCACTTCCCTTGTGATTACCAAACAAGCCTGAGCCATAAGCTCAAAATAAGCTAATAAATGCTTTAAAAAAAGCCGCTATAAACTAAACGAAGCTATTATCAAAAATAAGCTATCTAGCAACATATATTATTCAACCATCACGACCACAACATCAAAACTACAAAAATTCCATTTTTCCTTTTTACTATTCACGAACCAAACACCCCTTAAATCATCCGTTTCGTTTTCGAAAATCGATTTTCACAACGATCAACTTGTACAACTAACATCTATGCATCAAAATAAACCCAAAAGGACAAATGAAATTTAATTTTGAAAACTTACAAGAAAATCTTCAAATTTGTAATTTCGACATTGACGAACCTGAACAACCCCAACACGTTGTTTAAATGAATAACCAAACACTAGAATCAACCCTAAATATTTGCGTCTTCATGTTTTCCTGATCAATCTTCAAAAATTTATGTTTTCTTTTTTGTTTTGTGTTACGGCCGGAACACACAACACACAAAGTGTACTGTTTATTTTGAAATGAAAAAGACGTAGGAGATGATCTTAGTGGGTGGAAGCATATTTGTGAACAAACGGGACAATCATGCTAAAAAAAAAAACGCCATTTGTTCCTACACAACCGCAAAACCGCCAAGTGAACCTAAGTGGTATTTTTACCCCCCACCCCCCCCCCCCCTCCGGCCTTTCTTTTTCGTGTCGAATCACTTAAAAGCTTTATACGACAACCGTAAAATTTACCCCAAAGTTAATTAGCATTTTTATTCACTTTAAAAATACTTTTCCATTAACCTAGAGTATTCACATGACATATTTTCACTTTACACCCTTCAAAACTCAATTTGGACATTAACGGACGTGTCGTACTCGCTTTTTGGCATTTCTCAAAATTCACCGTAACACGAGTCAAACCACCCAAATACATCATATCACAATAATACCTTCCAAAAGGGATTATTAATCACAATAGAACTAACCTCAAATCATCACATATCTCATAAAAATCACCACCGTCAACACGGTACAAATCTGAATAAACTGACCAAAGTCAAATAGTCAAAGGACTATAAATGGAATATTCAGAACACAAAAGGGCAAATGTTACATATGGATATTAATCGATATGTAGGATGAAAATCAGGTTATTAATGATAGAAATCATGATGTTGAGACAAAAATTAAGTTATGGATGAAGACAATTAGATATTGCAGAAACAGATGCATATCTGGATCTTGAAGAAGATGTAGTTGCTGTTACAATTAAAATCTCATGTGATTCTGTCTAGATGGTGAAATCGTACGAGGAATTTTTTTTATTTTTTTTATAATTTTTAAAAAATAAAATAAGAAAAATCATTTTGTTATTAGTAATAGAAAATCGCGGGTAATGTAACTGAAAGTATTAACAGATGACTATATGTACAATGAGGTGTGTTAGGTGGTCACTCAAAAGACAATATTAACCCCCTCCATTAATGATTAATTTAATTACAACTAACTTTTTGATATAAATCAATTTTAATCTAAACTCTTGTATCAAATAGAATGAATAGGGGAAATTTGATATTTTAATGATCTTTGTAATATTGGTATGATTCATGGTGTTGAAAAGATTCAGAATTGGTTTTAGATGACTAAAAAATATTTTTCATGAACTTTAGGCTATTCTGTGCAAAATTGAAGACGGTTTGTATTCTAGGCAAAACCAAGTTAGTTCTTCTGATGAAGGAACCGAGGTAGTCTGGTTATGAATAAGCCGAGGTAGATCATAGGTTCAAAACCGAGAAAGACCTTAATTTTCAAACTGAGATAACATATACCTTATGACCGATGCACAAAGAAATAGTAACAAGACTTTAGCAATTTTCTAAGATAATATCAAGTGAAATATTATTCTTAGAAAATTGCTAAAGTCTTGTTACTATTTCTTTATGCATCGGCCATAAGGTATATGTTATCTCAGTTTGAAAATTAAGGTCTTTCTCGGTTTTGAACCTATGATCTACCTCGGCTTATTCATAACCAGACTACCTCGGTTCCTTCATCAAAAGAACTACCTTGGTTTTGCCTAAGAAATACAATCCCGTCTTCAATTTTGCACAGAAAATAGCCTAAAGTTCATGAAAAACATTTTTTAGTCATCTAAAACCAATTTCGAATCTTTTCAACACCATGAATCATACCAATATTACAAAGATCATTAAAATATCAAATTTCCCCTATCCATTCTATTTGATACAAGAGTTTAGATTAAAATTGATTTATATCGAAAAGTTAGTTGTAATTAAATTAATCATTAATGGAGGGGTAATATTGTCTTTTTGCGTGACCCACCAAACACCTCAGTTGTAAAAATAAGTCATCTGACTACTTTCAGTACAAATTACCGCGATTTTCTATATAATAACAAATGATTTTCAATATAATCACGTACGATTTCACCATCTAGACAGAATCACATGAGATTTTAATTGTAACAGCAACTACATCTTCTTCAAGATCCAGATATGCATCTGTTTCTGCAATATCTAATTGTCTTCATCCATAACTTAATTTTTGTCTCAACATCATGATTTCTATCATTAATAACCTGATTTTCATCCTCCATAATCAGATTAATATCCATATGTAACATTTGCCCTTTTTGTGTTCTGAATATTCCATTTATAGTCATTTGACTATTTGACTTTGGCCAGTTTATTCAGATTTGTACCGTGTTGACGGTGGTGATTTTTAGGGGGTGAGATAGTGATGATTTGAGGCTTATTGTGATTAAAATCCTTTTGGAAGGTATTATGTTTATTGTATTTCGGGTGGTTTGACTCGTGAATTTTGAGAAATGCCAAAAAGCGAGTACGACACGTCCGTTAATATCCAAATTGAGTTTTGAAGGGTGTAAAGTAAAAATATGTCATGTGAATACTCTAGGTTAATGGAAAAGTATTTTTAAAGTGAATAAAAAATGCTAATTAACTTTGGGGTAAATTTTACGGTTGAGTTTTACAGGCTTTTAAGTGATTTCGACACGAAAAGAAAGGCCGAGACCTCTAAGGAATCACCTTGGCCGTTATGGAAGTGTAGGGAGCAAAATGGCTGTTTTAGCAATTGTCCCATTATACACAAATAGCTTCCCACTAAGGATCATATACTCGTCTTTTTCATTTCAAAAAAAAACACATACACTTTTGTGTGTGTGTGTATCCGGCCGAACACAAAACAAAAAAGAAACACCTAAATTATTGAAGATTATCAAGAAAACATGAAAGACATAAATATTTTAGGTGATTCTAGTGATGGGTTATATCTTTAAACAACGTTTGGGTTGTCCGGTTCGTGTCGAAATCTACAAATTTGAAGATTTTCTTGTAAGTTTTCAAAATTAAATTTCATTTGTCCTTTTGGGTTTATTTTGATGCATAGATGTTAGTTGTACAAGTTGATCGTTGTAAAAATCGATTTTCGAAAACGAAACGAATGATTTAAGGGGTGTTTGGTTTGTAAATAGTAAAAAGGAAAAAGTAGAATTTTGTAGTTTTGATGTTGTGGTCGTGATGGTTGAATAATATATGTTGCTAGTTAGCTTATTTTTGATAATAGCTTGTATAGTTTATTGCGGGCTTATTTTTAAGCATTTATTAGCTTATTTTGAGCTTATGGCTCACGGCTTGTTTGGTAATCACAAGGGAAGTGATTTTTGATTATTTTGTGTTATGGCGTATGTTTGTGGACTATTTTTTAGGCTTTTGGTAGTAACCAAATGCGATACATAAGCTATATTAGCTTAACTTAAAGCTTAAAAAACGTATTTGGAGTTTAATGGACGCTCGGCCCAATAAGCCCATTGAGTCGCGGCTTAATGGAGGGCTTCAATGTGGCCGAATTATCTCATACATATAAAATATACTTTATATATGAAAATGGACTTTGTTTGGACTTGGATCGTATTTTGACTTATAAATGTCCTAAATGGACCCTTGTTAGGGCCCTTAAGGCCTAATAAGCGATATTTATTTAGTTTGAAACCTTGGAAAACGATGTATAAACTAACAAGTCCATTATGAAATTTCGTAAAAATTTTAAACTTAGAAAATTTCTTAAAAAACATTGATTTTGATTTTAAATAATAAAATAATATTTTATTTTATTTTATTAATTTAATAAATTCACTAAAAGACAAAAAATATATTTTTTCTCGAAACTTCTATAAAGTGTTTATTATGAGTAAACGTTTCATTTTTGTAACCTTTGCCCTTTTTGTGTTCTCAATATTTCATTAATAGTCATTTGACTTTGGACTTTTGTCAGTTTATTCAGATTTTGTACCGTGTAGACGGTGGATTATTTTACGAGATATTGATGAATGTGCTTTATTGTGTTTTAATAATCCTTTGGGAAGAATTATTTGTGATATGGCATTTCCCGGGTGGGTTTGACCCGTGAATTTTGAGAAATGTCGAAAAACGAGTCCGACACGTCCATTAATGTCCAAATTAAGTTTTGAATGGTGTAAAGTGAAAATATGTCGTGTGAATACTCTAGGTTATTGGAAAAGTATTTTTAAAGTGAATAAAAATGCTAATTAATTTTGGGGTAAATTTTACGGTTGAGTTTTACGAGCTTTTAAGCGATTTAGACACTAAAGAATACCCTACACCCATAGGATGACATGTCGATTACAGAAGTCAAAGTACAAGAGGCTTTTTTAGCAAGCTTGTCCCAAGGTGTGTACACATATATTCCATTTACTAGAAACTTTTGATCATATTTATTTCATTTACAAAAAAATAAAACACACACAAGTGTGTGTGCTTGTGGTTCGTCCGCCACCTAACCACCACAAAACCACCATAGTTTTCCAACTTTGATCAAGAACGTGTTACTCCGGGTTGATAAGAGTGTTTGGGTATTCATTTAAACAACGTTTGGGTTTGTTCCGTTTCGTGTCGAAATCAATAATTGAAGATTTTCTTGTTAATATTTTTCTATAATTTATATTACGTATGTCCTTTTTGGGTTTATTTTGATGCATAGATGTTAGTTGTACAAGTTGATCGTTGTGAAAATCGATTTTTGAAAGCGAAACAGATAAAATAAGGGGTGTTTGGTTCGTGTATGATAAAAAGGAAAAAGAGGGTTTTTGTAGTTTTGATGTCGTGGTCGTGATGGTTGAATAATATATGATGCTAGAATGCTTATTTTTTATAGTAGCTTGTATAGCTTATTCGGGCTTATTTTTAAGCTATTTCTTGGCTTATTTGGGGCTTATATGCCACGTCATTTGTCAAAGTCACTAGGGAAGTGATTTTTGATTATTTTTGTGTTATGGCGTATGTTGTGGATTATTTTTTAGGCTTAGGTAAGAACCAATATTGATAGAAGCTTATTTTAAAGCTTAATATACGTATTTTGGAGTTTATGGACTCACGGCCCAATAAGTCTATTTGAGCCACGGCTTAATGGAGGGCTTATTGTGGTTCGGATTATTTTTACATATAAGTATATACTTATATATATATATATATATATATATATAATATATGTTAATTTTTAAAATATAAATAAAATATATAAAATATATATAAATATATATATATATATATATAATTATAAAATGGGACCTTAGTTTTGGACTTGGATCGTATTTTGGAATTATAAATGTACTAATGGACCCTTGTTGGGCCTTAAGGCCCAATAAGCGATATTTAGTAGTTATGAAAACTTTGTCGGACTTTTGAAAGTGAAAATGTATTTACGAAGTGATATTGAATGATATTTTGGAGGAAAAGTGTTGGTAAGTGTTAAAGATTGAGATTTTGGAATTTTGTCAAAAAGTATCGAATTTGTGAAAAATTATTGAAAATAAGGTTTGAAACCTTGGATAACGTTGTATAAACGTACGAGTCATGTCGAAATTTTGTAAAAAGTTTATACTTAGAAAATTTCTTAAAAACATGATTTTTAGATTTTAAATAATAAAATAATATTTAATTATTTAATAAATTCATTAAAAGACGAAAAATATATATTTTCTCGAAACTTCCCTAAAGTGTTTATTATGAGTAAACGTTTCATTTTCAACCGTATAATGAGTATTTTGAAGTGACTAAGGTGTACCGAATAGACTTGTCAAGATATATTTATAATTAATAATTATAAATATTTATTATTATATCACTTATCTATTTACGTTAAATAGTATAAGTATGTATTATCGAGGAATGAAACTAACATGATTATGGAGTTAAGTCGTCAACCATCACACCACTAAATTGTTTTAGATAATTGCACAACGCGTCTAAACTCTATGCATCAAACGCGAAGATTGTTTTGAATTGAATGATTAAATTGAGACATCAACTGGACTAGGTCGTGTGCGGGCGTCGTTGCATTTGCTTGTGTGATTAAGATTGGGTAGCTAAAGACTTGCTTGAGGTGAGTTCTCGTAGCCCCACTTTTTACTTGTTTTTCCGTTAGGGGAAAATGATACTCAAATGTGTTTTGAAATGTTTTGAAATTAAATCTGTCGAAATGGTGGTTTTGTTTTTGGACAAAAGTTATGTGCTTAGACTGCTATGTGAATATTATGTGTTGCATGATGTTTTGGATCGGATAGAGTACGCTTACCCATTATTTGTGGGATATTAAAGGATCTGACAGAGTACGCCTACCCAGTATGTGTGTGAATTATTGATCGGATGGTACGCCTACCAAGTTTGTGTGTGGTCCGCCCTAATTATTAGTGCTCCAGCTGTTAGGCCTTTAGGTGCGTAAGTGACTTATGGTTATTAATTAGCGGCAATGCTAAGGTTGTTTGCATATATTCACTGTCATATAGCACTATTAGTCCACTTGTTGAAATATTGGCACAACATATGGGTTTTAAGGCAAACCTACAGCTCACCAAAATTATTGTTGACGTTTTCGAGTACATTGTCAGTGTTGAAGTGAAAGAAGAGTATTTTGGTGAATTAAATAACAGACTTAGAAGTATCCCGTGAGGAATTTCGTTTGAAGTCTTGCTTGCTTATTGTTGATTCTAGTTTTGGATGTTTGGATTTAAATTGGATTATGGTCCCCAGGTGGCATATTAATAATTATAAGTGATTGTGGATTTTTAGTTTTGCAATTTGGGACACCAACTTGAGTTTGGTTCAAGTTGATGTCCTCAAAGCAACTTAATTTTATGCACTGTATTTTTCTCTATTTTGTATCTTGTGCTTCTGATTGATCCGATTATATTAGCATTCCCCGAGTATCTACCATTGTCGAGGTGTGACAGATTGGTAACAGAGCCAAGTTTATAGAGAACTAGGTGGTTTGGCCTAGACTATAACCTAGATCCCCGTCGTTTAAGTTGCGTAAATGATCTATGTGCACGGTGTTCCTCTTTTGTATGCCTTGTGTGTTTATGGTTTGGGGGGGGGGGTGCCTTAGTTTAATCAGTCATTGAAATGGGTAACTCATATTGACTATGAAAGGGAAAGGATGCGAATATAAGTACGGTGGTCAACGTAGTTATAAGCATATCACAACCCAATACTTGATAATGTTGTTCACACAAATCGATGTTGACACCGTAGGGTGGAGTTACGTGTATATCTGGTTATATTTAGTAAGATATTCTATATATATTCGCGAGTCTTCCCACTTACCTAACGTTGCCCATGTTCTCTCTCGTATAGATAATGCCGCCAAGGATGAGGACCCGAAGTGCTGGCCGACATGCTGCCGAATCATTTGAGGGGAACAGTGAACGGGTTGGTAGAAGTGGAAAGGGTAGAAGACCTAGGGAAGGTAATGATGAGCGTGTTGATGAATTAAATGGTCAAGGAAATGACTAGGGTTTGGGAGCTGATGGGGGTGTAGAGGGAGTCAATGGGAATGTAGAGGAAGCCAATAGGGGTGCACCCGACTTCTCAACGATCATTGCCCAGCAATTGCAGAACCTCTTACCCGCCATGTTGGCTCAGGTTAGTAACCGAGGGAAATGAATGAAAATCGAAAATGGTAAAGTGGTTTTAATGAGGAACGATCAGGAAACATTGGATGTAATAGTGAATGACAATCAGGTAGGTTGTTTATATAATGCGTTTTTAGCTTTTAACCCTAAGTAATATGATGGTAAGGGAGGTGTTGTAGTTCTTACTCGTTGGATTGAGAAAATGGAGTATGTGCATGAATATAGTTGGTTGAATTGTCCAAAAAGGAAATACACTGTCTAGTTCATTGTAGGTAAGGCCTGTTAAACGTGGTGAACTCTCAAACCGCACGCTAAGCCGGGTAGTTACTGTTAGTATGTCATGGGATGACTTTAAGTTTATGATGATACAAGAGTTTTGTCCTAGTCATGAGATGCAAAAGTTAGAATCTGAGTTGTGGAATCACGCCATGGTTGGGGCTGGCCATGCTGTGTATACTGATAGGTTTTATGAGTTGGCAGTTTAGATCCTCATTGTAACTCCTGATAGTAGGTGATTGAAAATAAGTTGTATGGCCTTGCTCAACATATATGTGGTGATGGAGGCAACCCCCTCCCCACCCCCCCCCCCCGCAACGGAGCCAAAGTCTATACAAAAGGTTATGCAGATTTTTGGTGCACTAACTGATGAGGCAGTTAGGAATGGATCAATTAAGAATATTGAGAAGAGAGGTAATGTAGGGAAACCTAGCAAGGATAGGAGTGGAAGGGATGATAATAAGAGGACTAGGACTGTGAATGCTTTTGCTACTACTGTGAACCCTGTAGGAAGAGAGAATACGGGTACTTATTGGCCCAAGGGCACCACCTTCAACTCCTACCATGCACCCGGTGGACCTTGTCGCACATGTTTTAACTGTAACCGCTCGGGTCATTTGGCGAGGGATTGTAGAGGTGTACCGAGGAATGTGAATCCTATCAATGCTAGAAACCCAACTGTTAGGGCATGTTATGAGTGTGGTGGTACCGACCATGTCAGGCCAGCTTGTCCTAGATTGAATAGGGCACGAGGCCTGGAAGAAAATTGTCCAAATCTAGTTGCTGCTAATAACGAGGGTTAGGATCGTGGAAACCAAGGAACCAAGGCAAGGGGTAGTGCAATTATCCCCCCCCCCCCCATGTTGGTAGAATAGGATCTCGCCTAGGATCCAAACATTGAGACGGTACTTTTACTATTGAACAAGTCATTTTTGGCCACTACCCTTATTTGACTCTGGTGCCGACTAGATTTTGTTTCCCCTACCTTCATACCCTAAGTTAGGCTTAGAGCCCAACGAATAGGTTTTGCAAATCTAAATTGAGATAGCTAGCGGTCAGCTATGTAGAGATTGGATAAAGTTTATTAAGGGTTGCAAAACTAGAAATCGAGTCATTTATTTTGACATCGACTTGATACCTTTTGGGCATGGTAGTTTTGATGTAATTATAGGTATGGACTAGTTGTCTAATTATAAGGCTGAGATAATTTGCCATAAGAAGGTAGTGAGGATACCACTACCGATTGAAGGTGGCTAGAGTATTGGACGAGACCGGAAGAGAAAGTCGAGATTTGTTAGAGGGCTAAGGCAGTGATAGAACAAGAAGAGAATGTTGAGGTGTTAGATATTTTCCTGAGGTAATATCCCAGAAGTAATCTATCAGGATTACGCCTAGTCGGGAAATTGAGTTTCGAAAGAGTTAACCCCTTGGAAGCAACGCCGGAAAATTCTCCTTATCGTTTTGGCACCTTCTAATTGGAGGAGTTATGATCGGGATAACTCAAGGAAATCCAAGACAAAGGATTCATTCGACCAAGTTTTGTCCGCCTTGGGGAGCGACGTGTAAGTTCGTTAAGAAAAAGTAGGATTCTTTTAGATTGTATTGATTTTAGAGAATATAAACAAGTTGACTGTTAAGAATTGTTATCCACTTCCTAGAATTGATGATCTATTTGATCAACTGCAAGGGTCACAGTTTTTCTCGAAGATAGATCTTAGGTCCGGATACCATCAGCTGAAGTGCACGAGGATGACATACCAAAGACTGCGCTAGAACTCATTTACGGATCTTTTTGAGATTCACAGTAATGCCCTTTGGTCTGACTAATGCACCAGCAATATTTATGGATTTGATGAATAAAGTTTGTAGGCCGTATCTTGATAAGTTTGTGATAGTGTTTATAGACGATATCTTAATCTACTCTAAGACTCAAGAGGAACATGTAGAACATTTAATGTTAGTCTTAGAACTGCTCAAAAAGGAGAAACTGTATGCTAAGTTTTCTAAAGTTTAGAATTCTGGCTAAGAGAAGTGCAGTTTCCTTGGCATGTGATAAATGGTAATAGAATTCATGTGGACCTTAGTAAAAATTTAAAGCCATTTAAGAATCGTAAAGCCCTAAACTCCGCGGAGGATCTTTCGCTCTTATAATGGCTGGGTATTACCGTAGGTTCATTGAGAACTTTTCTAAGATAGCTAAGTCTCTTACTATCTTGACTCAGAAAAGTAAGACTTTCGAATTGAGTGTAAGGACAGGAAATTGGCATTTCCAGACCTGAAGGAAAGTTGTGTAATGCGCCTGTTACCAAGCTCTCCCTGATGGACCGGAAGACTTTGTGGTATATTATGATGCATCCGGGATAGGACTAAGTATGTGTGTTATGCAAGAGGTAAAGGTGAATAAGCCCTATGCTCTAGGCATTAAAAGTTCATTAGAAGAATTAAACAACCATGATTATAGAGTTGGGAGGCGTTGTGTATTGCACTTAAGATCTGTGAGACCTTACTGAAGGACTAAGAGTGTCCTCCCCCCCTATACGGATCATAAGAGTCACCAGCAAATCATTAGGTCAGAAAGAGTTGAATATTCGACAACGTCGCTGGATGAGAGTAGTTTAGTGAATTATGACTTTGAAATTCGCCACCACTTGTAAGAACAATATGTGGCTGATCCCCCCCCCCCCCCACCCCCCCCTAAGTAGAAGAAGAGTAAGCCTAAGAGAGTTAGAGCTATGAATATGATCCTTCAGTCGAGTATCAAGGATAAGATACTGGCGGCTCAAAAAGAGGCTGTGGAAGAGATTTGCGGATAGTAAGAAAGGTTGGAAGAGATGATATGAACAAAGAAGTGATGTAATTATGTACAACCTGACGAATAAGGGTACCTTTAAAAGGTGATTGTGAAACCTAGATATTGGAAAGCCCATAAGTCAAAGTACTCTATACACCCAGGAGCTGATAAGATTTACTATGATATGAGAAGAAGGTATTGGTTGGCCTTAATGAAAAAGATATAGGCTGAATATGTTAGTAAGTGTTTGACTTGTCTGAAGGTTAAGGCTGAGCATAAAAGGCCATTTGGCTTGCTCCAACAACTTGAGATTCCCGTATGAAAATAGGAAGGGATAGCTATGGATTTTGTGACTAAGTTTCCTAGGACTAGTAGTGGGCATAACACAATATAGGTCAGTGTATACCGAAAGACTAAGTCTGCTCATTTTCTATCTATGCGTGAGGATTATAAGATGGAAAGATTGGCTAGATTGTATTTGAATGAGATAGTTACTAGACATGGTGTGCTGATCTCGAATATATCAATCGTGATAGTCTATTCACATCAGGATTTGCAGTCAATGCAAGAGGAATAAGGGACTCGTTTAGAATGATACAGCTTATCACCCATCATACCATGGCCCATAAGTGAGCTACTAAACAGACTTTGGAAGACATCATAGAGCGTTTCGTCTTTGACTTAGTAGGAAGTTGAGGAATGTTCATCATCCCGTGGTTGATTTTTAGTATCGACAATAGTTATCATCATCAGTGTGAGATGTGTTGATGGGAATTTGATATGATGATTACAAAATCTATATGCAACAATGAAGAAAGAAGAAACAAACAAGAACTTAAGATGTAATATTAGTTTAGCTATAATAATTTAAGGCTAGGTTTATTGTAAACCCAGCCACTCTAGTCTATAAAGATAGGCAGTGCGTCTGGTTTAGGCAATCAATCCAGAAAGGTATGTGTAATCCTGTGTGGTTCAAATGAGAGTCTAGACACAAAAGAAAACGTGTGTAACGATATAGTTTAGATAGATAAATAGATGTTTATAGACGTCTATGGTTTAGCCTCAAGAACATTTGATTCCTGTTATTGTTTAGTAACCGTTCTATGATATTTTGATCACATAGAATTGGGCTGTGTTAAAATAAAAAGAAAACCTTGTTTGTTAACATGATGTTTTTATTCTTATTCCGCTGCGTATATTCAATGTTTTTGTTATCCTAGATGTGCTTAGATCAGGGATTCACAGATGTGCTCCGTTTGAGGCATTGTATGGTAGAAAGTGTCATTCGTTAATTATGTGCTGAGGTTGGAGAAGGTCAGTTGATAGGACCTGAGTTATTGCAAGAGACTACTGAGAAGATCATTCAGATTAGGGATAGACTTAAGGTAGTGCGGCTCGTCCAGAAAAGTTATGCGATAAGAGGAGAAGCCCTTTAGAGTTTAGTGTAGGTGACTATGTCTTGCTCAAAGTGTCGCCTTGGAAATGTGTGGTACGCTTTGGGAAGAAAGGGAAGTTAGCACCTAAGTTTGTTGGACCATTTGAGATTATTAAGAAAGTAGGCCCTGTGGCCTATCGATTAGATATGCCTGAGGAATTGAGATGGTAGTTCTGGACACTTCCACGTGTCGAACCTAAGAAGTGGTTTGGCTAATCCAACCACATGAAAGTGCCTTTGGACGGAGATTCGATTTGATGCTAAGTGAATTTTGTAGAAGAGCCGGTGGAATTGGAAGAGAGTTTAAAAAGTTGAAGCTGTTAAGTAGGATTGCCATCAAAAAGGGTTCGGTGAAATTCGAACGTTGTACCTGAATTCAGTGGAGAACGGAAGATCAAATGAAATTGAAGTACCCCCAATTTGGTTTAGTCATGTTTAGTAATGAATTTCGGGGACAAAATTCTTTTAAGGGGGATAGAATGTAACCTTTGTCCTTTTTGTGTTCTGAATATTTCATTAATAGTCCTTTGACTATTTAACTTTGGTCAGTTTATTCAGATTTGTACCGTGTTGACGGTGGTGATTTTTATAAGAGAATAATTGAATTATGAGTTAATTTGTGATTAATATTCCCTTTTGATTGTATAATTGTGTTATGTGTAATTCCGGTGGTTTGACCATGAATTTTGATAAATCCCAAAAAGCGAGTACGGCAGATCTATGTGCGTTTGGATTTGATTTGGATTTGATGTGTAATCGGAGGAAGAATTGTAATCGGATTTGGATTTGATGTTGCGGGGTGTATGGAATGATAAATGAATTGATTTTTAATCCTTGATGAATTTGTTGATGAAACAAAAAAAGAATGAACAAATCAAATTTGACGAGGCCCACAAATCATTTAAAATAATATTATGTTGTATTAATTCTTGTTGAATTGTTGATGAAACAACAAAAGAAGAACAAATCAGATTTGACGAAGCCCACGATCTAATTACATGTAGGGTCCTTAATTTACATTATTAGTCCCATCTAATTAAACTACATAGTTATAAATGTCCTCCTCGTTTAGTCATGTTTTATTTTATGTCCATGTTATTTAAAATAACCTATAAGATATATCATGAAAATAAACTCTAAACTATATGAGAGCTAACAATGTAATTGTGTATATTACCGCAGAAATCAGGGTGTTACAACAAGTAAGGCTTAACTTTGTCTGAGATTCAAGAAAAATGAATACTTAGGTTGTGTTTGGCGAAACGTAGCAGTAGCAGTAGCGGAAAGCTTAAAGCTTTATGTTTTTCTAAAGGTTAGTAGTTCAATATTTACAAGAAAGCGGGTTTAGTATACGACTTGTTAAGCTTGTTGTAAAATTTGAGTCTTTAGGGTTTCTAAAGAGTTAAATCAACTTGGAAAGGTTAAAATAAGGTAAGAGAAGAATGACTAGTACGAGTACTAGGTTTGACATCGAAAAGCACGCGCGATGAGAATGATGTACAAAAGCATGAAGGTTTAAAACAAGTTGGGTTCAAGCAACTTGGTCCTGGGGTTGAAATAGGAGTCCATAGAGTACATGTTCAAATGTGTTTGGTTTAAGGTAAAACTGCATGGAGCTCGAAGAAATCGATAAGCTGAGGGAATTCAGGATAGCAACGATGATGTTGTAGTGGCTCAAAGAAAGTTGGACGTTAGACAACTTAAAGACACGAAAAACACGGACTGGTTGGTAAATGAGTAGGAACAATTACACCTTGGTGCAAAGGTGGTGCAAAGGGTACTATTGCTGGAAGAAAGAAAAGGAGGTCAAGGAAACTAAACTCAGGAATTTACAAAGTACAATGTCTGGTTAACAAGGTAGTCCATGGTACACGGTTCTAACATTGGATGGAGATGCTCAGTATCCGCAGTGTCTACGTATTAATCCTAAGGATGAAATTGTTATATGTAGTAGCAATACTTAGGAGGGTTTCGACTATTGTTTGCCCTCTTTGTCATGCCTGTGTAGAATCCGGTTCTCATATCTTCTTTTCCTGTTCTATGGCTCGTCAATTATAGAGGAAACTTATGCGTTGGTGGGAGATCAAGGACATTGATTTAGCCTCTTATGATGATTGGCTTCTATGGCTTAATTTCTCTAGGCTTTCTAAGCTGCTGAAAGAGATCTTGAAAGGTGTTTGTTATGTGAAGTGGTGGTTAATTTGGCGCTTCATGAATCAGCTGCTTTTTGGTGCTACGAATCGACGTAGGGATCTTCTTTTTGATGATTCTAATCGTTGTAATTATAAACTAAATTGGGTACTTGGATGAAAAATCCTTGTACCCTTTGCTTGTAATTCTCTTCTAGCTTCTTGCTAGTTTTTAATATTTTAATACATCCGTAGTTTAAAAAATTTTAGGGGTTTTCTATGTTACATAAGACAATATAGAGATTGAAAGAATTTAGTAAAAATAGAGTTTATAAATTATACACCACATTAGCAAACTAGTATGCAATTGACTATGTAAACAAACAAGTAATCTGTCTTGATGAGAATATCAAATTTGATCGATATTAATACTGTTAAATTAAATTTTTACAAGTTTTAAATTTAAAAAACTCCGTTATCAATGGTAACCAATGCACTAACGAGCAAGAAACCCCGATCGTATGAAGAGCCTGTAATGGTACATCCCGAGTCGTACCACAGAGCTAAGTGTTTTATAGTTCTAATTGAAATGGTCATAGTTTAATTGGTTGATTATGAATTTGACAAATATAAATAAAATAAAACACGAAATTAAAATTATGAGAATTTATCAGGTAGAAAAGAGAACAAACTTAAAGTTATTCCTTTGTTACAGTAAAGATGTAGAGTATCCTAGTACAATGTTTACTTATCGCTTATGGTGGTTCTAATATCGGCAGGCTCGATTAAACACTGAAACCTATCCTATGTATCCTATAATCTCAGGTCCCCGTTGTACACGAAGGGTGATCATCTAGTCTACAGTGATTAACTTTCAACTATCCTAATGACCTGTTTAATACCAATCATCCCACAAAATCATTGGGCTAAAACCCACCAAAAGACGTAATCCATGAAATTTAAAAAGTACTTATCCTACTGTATGCGAATAAATGAACAAATCTTACACTATTGACAATTGCCAACCTATCCTTAGTATCCGATTACCCCTTAATTCAACAGGTAAGTCTACTATAAGGTCTAACAGGATCTACACTAGCGTCAATACTACAAAATCTCGAGGATCATGAAACAAGCAATTGAGATATCCTATAAACGATAATTCAACAGGAAACTAGCATCATAACCATAACAAAATCATAAACAAGGCATATCACTAGGTGCTTATAGCCACTCATGTACAGAATACACAAGAAATAATGGACAGGAACTCTATGAACAGAGAAAACGAACAATTACTTACCCGACTGATGAAGAATGCTTCATACAATAGTTTAAAGTGAGATCTCCCATTAAACTTTGAATGAAATTAGCCAAAATTCTTTCACCATTGAAGCCCATAGATGTTCTCTGTAACTCACCACTAGCGTTAATTGAAACCTAAATGAGCTGAGAAAATGGATTTAGTATATAAAAAATAATACGTCTCAACTACGGCGAAGTTGAGTTGTATGAAACTACGACATGCGATAAGTTGACCAGGCTTTCCTTTTGCATGCTAAGTGTAACTACGACGTAGTTAAATTGGCCAACTACACCGTAGTTGGGAAGTATACTTGAAATCATAGTGACTCTTGGTAACTACGGCGTAGTTGAATCGAGGCAACTACGCTGTAGTTTCTTCTAAGCTTGTTTGGAATCTTCATTTGAACTACGACATAGTTCAATGTAGTAACTACCCCATAGTTATGACTTGGCAGCATAACTTCATCATTTTACTTGTCCAATTCCCTTGTCTTTCCGCTCCAACGTCCATACTTTCCTGTAAATGAAATACAGGGCGATTAAGTAAGCGTTCTAATTCTCCTCCCCCCATTTGAAGTATACAACACCTTGTTGTATAAATATAACATTAAGGACAGGAAATTAAAAAAATTAGAACGAGAAACTCTCTTGGGATTTGCTCGGTTTGATCCTCCATGTCGCGTTTATGAGCAAGATTGTGTGTTGTGAAAGCGGGTCTGGATGCCAGCATGAGTACAACATACATAAATCTAGAATATAATTAATCTACCAAAATCTTCATCATTTTCGTTCAGTAAGGTCCTGCTTAAAATATAGGAAAAACCATGCAATTCTATCTCCAGTATTCGACGGTTAGAAAACAAAAACAAAAACGAAAAACTGTACAGGAAGTCGATACGCCGTATCCCAAAACTAGGATACACCGTATTGAGGCCTGTAAAAAGTATCTGAGGTACGGGTCAAATTGCCAAATACGCCGTATCATATTCATGAATACGCCGTATAGATAATCTGACGATAATGTTTAAAATGCAGAAAAAAATAAAGACTGGATAACGTCCAGACAATTAATACGCCGTATCCATAGAGATTGGATACGTCGTATCGAAAGTTTGGGAAGACAGAATCGATAAAAAATAAGAAAATACATTCCAGGTTGTCTCCCGGCAAGCACTTTTGTTTACAGCAAAGTCTTTATGTTAGACTTGTCTCCATCTTAAGTCCCATCCTTATAAAACAACTTAGGGTCGAACGGGATGCCAAATGGCACATATAAATTTTTAATAAGGTTTATTGGCATCCCTTTGTTAAGATATAATTTCAAGTCATGATATTAACACATAATTCCTTGATAAAAGTTTCATATTTGAAAATTTTACTTGATGTGTCATGACTTGTTTCCAAAAGCTTATTTGACCCTTGTGCGTAGGCACCAACATCGGTATTTATTACATTAGGTAATGGTTTGATAGATAAATCCCCTGAAGATTGTTTGATATCGATTTTATCATCATCATTGCCCATATCTAATTTTAAATCATCGACGTTAAATATCTTATAAGAAAATAAATAATTATCGTATATAACAGTGTAATTATCATCATCGGAATCGGAAAATGATATTTCAATTTTCCAATTAACTTTATCGATATGCTGAGGACTTACCGTGGGTTCACATGAGAGTTCTAGTTCAGATGTTAACGGGTCATTATAGACTATAGCTGGGAATTCCGTTTCAACATATCGTAGGAAGTGAACTTCTTCATCGTACTTGATCTTACCATACATAGCAGTTTACCAGTTATATACCTTACCTTTTCTAAGATCTTTCTCAGTTTCAAGCCGAATATATTCCTCTATAGTAATGTCGGGGTCGTCCATTTCCTGTAATTAATTTGCTACGAAAGAAAAAGGTCAAATAGACTAATACGCCGTATTCAGTAGACTGGATATGCCGTATTGATGTTAAAGTCGAATACGTTGTATTGGTTTAGAAAAAATTTATACGCCGTATCCAAAAAGATGAATACGCCGTATTAAGTTTTTGACTCAGAAAATTACAGCAGACTTTAATAATGTAGAAAGACAAATAAAACACACAAACACACAATATGCAAAAATATACAATGCAGAAAAACAAACACACAAAATAAAACACACAAAAACCCATAGATTCTATCTCCACCATTGCATTCCCTTAAACTTGGGTCACAGATAGGCCTAAATTTAAATTCTTTATTTCTCAATACCTGGAGTCGTTTGCTGTAATGCAATCTTAAGGTTGTTGTCTCAGGTTCAGCTATATTTGTCATCCCTTTTTTCTCCTTCGTAATCTTCCTGCATATCATCACTAACAAAAGTATCTTCGTTGTTTTGATTTATTAAAGATAGTTATATTTTTCGAACTCTAAATACAAAAGGGACTCATATGAGAAAAGATCATTACCTATTTCAGGAGGGTTGAATGATTCTTCCCCTTGGACTTCATTAATCATGCACACATTCTCGACAAGGATGACCGGATGGTGTACTTTACCATTCATATCAAAAACAATTCTGTCATCTCCAACCCCTAATGAAATTTCCTTATAAAAAACATCAATCCTAGCATGAATAGTGGCAAGAAATGGTCTACCTAGTATCATAGTTTCATTAGGGTCACCTAGCATATCAATAATTATGAAATCGGAAGGGAATAAAAATTTGTCGATTTTTACCAGAACATTTTCCACTATCCTAACAGGTACCTTTTTCGTCATATCCGCCATTTCAACCAACATATTAGTTTCTTTAAAATTTGTTAATTTTAGATGGTTTAACATGAATTTTGGCATAATATTAACACTAGCTCCTAAATCTGCCATTGCATAAAATTTCAAACTACCGATTGTGTAGGGAAGAGTAAAACTCCATGGATTCAATTCTTTTGGTGGTAGTTGGCATGGTAACACTCCTTGTGGCCCTTCCTTCGTTTCCTTGGGACCTGCACATTATCATCAGAAGTAAAAGATACTTCATGGAATTCAACAGTCCCCTTAGAAGAGGCTTCATCGCTTGACGCTTCGTTGTTAGCAAAAATCACCTTGTACTGGCCGACTGAAGGATTGGGAACTTCATTAGCAGCCTTAGCTTGATAGTCTTTTGCCAGCTGCTCAATCTGTGTTTCCAAATTCTTTAGTGAAGTGATTTGGTTTCTTATATTTAATTATGTGCTCTCTTAAAGCTTTTTCATCTAGTCTTCCATTTCTGCCCATCTTCGTGTTGATTCTTCAAGGTGCTTGTTCATTAGTTTCTCGAGGCTCGACTTCTTCTCACCGAAAGGTGGGCGATTATCAACACGAGTGTAGTATCCCGGTGGACCTACATGATACCTAGCACCGTTCCCGTTATTAACCTCTTCATTAAGTGGACATTCTTTGTTAAGATGAGCTCCTCCACAGTTTCCACATACTACTTGGATAGCATGCACATTTTCCTTCATCTTCTTCATATCTCTCCCAAGGCTATCCAGTTTATTTGTAATAGCTGTGATTCCCTATGAGCTATCACTACTCATCCTCCTGCTTGTCGACTCGTCGTGCTATTTTTGTGAATGGTCAGCCATAGTTTGGATTGCATCCAATGCCTAAGCGGATGTCTTATTCGGTATCGGTCCCTGCAAATCCAGTAATTGGCCAGTAAATGTGTCCAACCCTTTGTAGAAGATGTTGACCTTCTGGTGGCTATTTAAGTCGTGTGTTGGGCACTTGTACATCAGGTTATTATACCTCTCCCAAGCTTGGTACAATATTTCATCACTATCTTGCTTGAAGTTATGAATCTCCTCAAGCTGCTTTGCCATTTTAGATGGCGAACAGTACCTTTGAATGAAGGCCTTTTTGAGCAAATCCCAGGTGTCGATTGTTCCTGGTGATAATCTGCCTACCCATCTCTTCGCAGCTTCGGTGAGAGTGATAGGAAATACACGTAACATGATTGCGTCGTGTGTAACTCCCAAAATGTTGAACAAACTGACGATGTCCGATATCCTTTCAACGTGTTCTTTGGAATCGTCGTTTTTGTTCCTTGAGAAGGTGTCTTCCCTCAATTCTCTCATAAACTGACTTTTGATTTCAAAATTGACATTGCCTCCAATTTCGGGTTTAACCACGCCCTGTGCCTGGTTTCTACGAGTCAATGCCATATACTGCTCCATCGTGAGCACGTTGATGTCGGCGTCACCCATCTTGTTTCCAGAAATTAAGAATAACAGAAAATTATATCTTTAAAACAAAAACATACTTTCAAATTGTAAACTAATTTTAGCTCCCTGGCAGCGGCGCCAAAAACTTGATGCCTATTAATCGTTGAATTAATTTTACAAGTTTTAAATTTATAAAACTCGTTTACCTATGGTCTACAACGCACTAACGGGCAGAGAACCCGATCGTGTGTAGTGCAAGATTGGTAAATCCGAGGTCGTCCCAAGAGCTAAGTATTTTAGTTCTAATTTTGTTAGCCCTAAAATATGGTGACTTATCTGAAATTACATTTATCATTTATAGTCGTGTCGGGTTAGTTTAGCTAGTAAAGCCCGAGACTATAAATACCCCCTCCATACTTCCATGGAGGGGTGAAGCTCACTTTTGTAAAAAGTGTGTGTGTGTGTTTTCTTCCCTTTTCTCTCTAAAACACACACACTCTTCCATATCTCTTTCACCTTTTCTCTCTATAATGAATAAATTCCTCTTTCATTTTACCAAGCCTCCGGATCCGCTGTTCTCAAGGTGAATTAATTATAACATTTGGCACCAGAGCATAGGGGGAATCCGTGTTGTTAATCTACTGATTCAGTGGTGAATAAGCTCAAAAAATTCGTGGCTTTTTATGAAGAAAAAGGCCACAGATCGAATTTTTTTGGCTTATTTGGTTGTTAATCTTGTTCTTTCCTTGATCTACATGTCAAACAGGTTAGATTGCTTCCATTCCATGAGTTACACAGGCATCAAGATCGAAAAATAAGCTTAAAAAGGTTTTTTTTTTGTGTTCTTGGTGGTGGTTTGGTTCGAATTTAATGATCCACAAGAAAAATCGTGTTAGTATATGTTTAATCATCTCCTACCAACTTAGTTATAAGCATCTAAAGCTTATTTGCGTGGTCAAATAGCTTATTTGGTTGAAAATTGCTTATTTCGAGATGAATGTTCATGGTGGCGGGTTGCTTAAAATATTAGTTTCTTGGTGGCGGTTTGACAAAAAGAGGGGACAAGATCCGTGTTTTAAGGAAAAAGTACACGGCGGTTTGACCAAGTCAAAGGCGGGTTGATTAAAATAATCAAAATATAGCCGGCGAGTTGCCTCACAAGGTGGCGGTTTGCCATTTTTCTTGGCGGCGAGTTGCCGTTCTTCACGGCGGTTTGCTTAGGTACACGGCGAGTTGATTATTTTATGAGCAAAATGAAATGTTACTCTGCCAAAATTCAAAAATCCACGGCGGGTTGACAATTTTCTAAGTGGCGGTTTGTTAAAGTAGGCGGCGGGTTGAGAAAGTTAAAAACGGCAGCGGTTTGCTTATTTAATTATAGGCGGCGGGTTGCTATAATAGCCGGCGGTTTGGTGCAAAACAAGGCGGCGGTTTGCCCTAGGCGGCGGGTTGCCCTAGGCGGCGGGTTGCCCTAGGCGGCGGTTTGCCCTAGGCGGCGGTTTGCTTAATATAATGTTGGCAGCGGTTTGGATAAAAACAGGCGGCGGTTTGCTAACATTTAGGCAGCGGTTTGTCTCAAAGAAAACCCTCGTTTTGAACACCTAATTTCCCAAAAAAAAATTCGACCTTACCGCGAAGGTCGATCCGCGCATCAGGTGGGCATGTGACCGACTTTGGGCATGTGACCGAATTTGGGAATATTATAATCAAAACAAGAACAACAAACAAACACCACAATCAAGAACCAAGACTCATAAAACACAATCAACCATAACAACACACCACACAAACAACAACACTTAATCCCAAAACGATCCTGAAAAGATTCACTTAAATGACAAAATGGCTAGAGATTTGGATTAAGATGACATGTGATTACGAAGTGGATTTGGTATCCCTTATTTGCAATTGAAGTTGGATTTCACAAAGGCGTCTACTTATTTCATCATCGTGACTTTCTTCTATTTTCTATCGATTGATGACTTGCTTGAACGTATACATTTATGATTAAGACTTGGATTATCTAGTTACCAGAGGTAAAAGGGTAGTTGGATGAAGACCTGGATAACTATCACTTAAAGAAGTTACGTTGTAGTACTCAGTGTCACACGCAGATGTCGATGTGGATAACTTCAAGAGGTGTTGTACTTCTTATACTTTTGATGGAGTATAAGGTACTTAAAGATTCTTTTCTGCACCGTTCTTCAATCAACAATAGTGCAAGCTTAAGTAACAAATTTGGGGGATCTTACTTCAGTTTCAAGTTTGGTATATCGGGTTTACTTCACCATGTGATCACAATAATAGCTGACAGAATACGAGGTTGGTAAGTTAGCCAGAGAGTTTAAAGGTTGAGATGTAATCAGCACTTCTCACGGGTATTTTTGTGCTATTCCAAGACAAAGATACTTCACAGTCTAAGCAAAATCTTCAAAGTTCTTTGATGACATTCTTTTGTATATCAAGATTTGTGCTTATGACTAGAACTTCTCGAGTATATGGACGTACACGACAATGATGCTTCCGAGAGTTCGCAACCATCATGGGGGAAAATGTGTACATCTGGGACTTAATTGACTTTGATGTTACCATGTCAACTTCCAGGGGGAAGATTGTTAGCCCTAAAAATGTTTAATATGGTTTGTGAAGTATTATGCAAACGTGAGAAGAACAGTTGCTGATTTCTCGCATGCACCCCCGAACGAATATTCACCAAGCCCTAATGACAAGAAGCAGTGGTCGTTGGTGTGGTTTGACTTCTACAAAATTCCGCTGTGCACTTTGATGACAAGTAGAAGATTGTTCAAGCTACATCAATGTTTCAGAATCTGCTTAAGATAGGGATGTTGGTTTGGGGGGAAGCCGATTCAGAAACTTCGCCAAAAAGGAGTCTATGAAGAAAGCTTTTCAAGACATGCTGCATGGATTGGGGGGAAGTTAATCCAACTCATGCATACTACAATGGTTCAAGAACAAGTAAAGACAATGAAGATCCAAGCTGGAATACAAGTTTTAAGACGAGGAGAACTCAGAAGACAACTTCAGCTGTGGAAGCGCTTTGGAAGACTATATTACGTTGTTATTTGTACTTGTTAGGAACATTGTAAGTAATTCCGTAAGTCCACATATTGGGGGAAGATTGTTAGCCCTAAAATATGGTGACTTATCTGGAATTACATTTATCATTTATAGTCGTGTCGGGTTAGTTTAGCTAGTAAAGCCCGAGACTATAAATACCCCCTCCATACTTCCATGGAGGGGTGAAGCTCACTTTTGTAAAAAGTGTGTGTGTGTGTTTTCTTCCATTTTCTCTCTAAAACACACACACTCTTCCATATCTCTTTCACCTTTTCTCTCTATAATGAATAAATTCCTCTTTCATTTTACCAAGCCTCCGGATCCGCTGTTCTCAAGGTGAATTAATTATAACAAATTTGAATTGGTCACTGTTTAAAATGGTTGTTTACGAATTTGACAGAATTAGAGTAAATAAAACGCGAAATTAAATTTACGAGAATTGATCAGGGAGAAAAGAATATTAGCCTAGTTATTCCTTTGTTACAGTTAAGATTAGTGTATCCTAGTGCAATGTTTACTTATCACTTATGGTGGTTCTAATATCGACAAACTCGATTGAACAACGAAACCTATTCTATGTATCCTAAGATCTCAGGTCTCCGTTGTACATGAAGGTGAGCATCTAGTCTACAGTGATTAATTTCCAACTATCATAATGACCTGTTTAATACTAGTTATCCCACATCTTAGCTAAAGCCCTCCTAGAAGAGTTTTCCTGAAATTTATAAGTACTTATCATAATGTAGACGGAGATATGAACAATCCCTACACTATGGACAGTTTTCAACCTATCTTTAGTATCCGGTTACCCCTTAATTCAACAGGTAAGTCTAATATAAGGTCTAACAGGATCTACACTAGCATCAATACAATCAAATCTCGAGGATCATGCAACAGGCAATTAGGATATCCTATAAACGATAATTCAACAGGAAACTAGCATCATAACCGTAACAAAATTATAGCAATGCTAGAATTAAGGTGCTTTGCCACTCATGCTACAGAATACACAAGAAATAATGGAAGAACTCTTGGATTGAGAAAACATTATTGTCTTACAAACCTATTGATGAATGATTAATACAATAAATAAGTAAAGTGATCTAGTGAATGAATGAGCCGAATTTCTTTCTCCTTGGAAGCCTTAGATGTTCTCTGAAACTCTCTTCTGAGTGAATGATACGAATGAGCTGAGATTAGGGCTGTATTTATAATATTCGTCTCAACTACGTCGTAGTTGAGGGTATAAACTACGTCATAGTTATGCTGAGTCAGGATTTTCATTTTGCTGGCTAAGTGTAACTACGGCGTAGTTAAAGTGGCCAACTACGCCGTAGTTGTGACTAGACTTGACATCTTTGGTACTCTTGGTAACTACGACGTAGTTGAATCGGGGCAACTACGCCATAGTTTCTTCTAAGCTTGCTTTGAATCTTCATTTGACTAAGGCGTAGTTAAATGTGGTAACTACGCCGTAGTTATGACTTGACAACATAACTTCATCATTTTACTTGTCCAATTCACTTGTTTTTCCGCTCCAACATCCATACTTTGGTGTAAATGAAATACAAGGCGATTAAGTACATATTCTTAACCATAAATATACAATTATGAACATTTATTGAGGGATTTTGATAGTATAAAAAGGTATCGAGTATTTAATGTTATCAGAATTCCATAAGGATTGTACCCCTTATCTCAATAAAAGAAGGTGAGGGGGATGCTAATTGTACATTATTCTTTGGTTATTCGATAATTAACACAATGTAATGTTTTAAATCATGCATGTGTAATTACTTTGAATTAATATTCCACACTAGCTTTTAAAGTTTGTTTGTTTTCTTTTTCCAATACTTGAACTACACTGCTACGTATTTGTGAAACCTAGCAAGAAGCTAGAAACAAGATGAGCTTCATTGCTTGACCACATAAGGGCGGGCTCAAAACGCTCAGCCATATTGAATTGACCAAGAGCTTGACCATCAAAGCACTAACTTCGAAGACAAAAACTCGTAACCTGTTTGGAGTCTAAATAGAGAAACAATTCTCATAATCTAAAATTGCGATTAGAAACATGACTAATCAATAGGGGGCGTGTTAAAATAAAGTCGAGAAAAGGAAAAACATCATTAAAGACGTATCAACCAATGAATAATTTAGTCACAAAAGTTAAGGTTGCGTTTAGTTGGAGGAAAACACCCTTATTTTCCACAAAATGTTTTGTGGAAAACAAAGAAAACAGATATTGCGTTCATTTCGTCGTTTTCCAACAAAATTCTCTACAAACCACAAAATCCTTATTTTCTCCTTTTACACACAAAACTAGAAAACAATTTTATTTTGGTTTCCCCGTTTTCCTTTTATGACACCTATATCTATTTTCCCCTTATTTTCTATGTTTTATACGTTTTTATAAGTTTTTGATGTTTATGTACGCTTACAGATTTTTTTTACGTTTTCGTCCGTTTTTTACGATTTCGACAGTTTTTTACGTTTTCGCCCGTATTTTTACGTTTTCGTCCGTTTTTTTACGATTTCGTATGTTTTTTGCGATTTCGTCCTTTTTTTACGATTTCGTCATTTTTTTACGATTTCATCCGTTTTTTTACGATTTCGTCCGTTTTTTTTGCGATTTCGTCCTTTTTTGCGATTTCATATGTTTTTTACGATTTCGTCCAATTTTTTACGATTTCGTCCATTTTTTTACGTTTTTTTACGTTTTCTTTCTTTTTTTACTTTTTCGTCCGTTTTTACGATTTCGACAGTTTTTTTACGTTTTCGCCCGTATTTTTACGTTTTCGTCACTTTTTTACGATTTCGTCTGTTTTTTTACGATTCGTCCGTTTTTTACGATTTCGTTCATTTTTTACGATTTCGTCCGTTTTTTACATTTTTATCCGTTTTTTTGCGTTTTCGTCCGTTTTTTACGATTTCAACAATTTTTTTACATTTTCGCTCGTTTTTTACGTTTTCGTCCGTTTTTACGATTTCGTAGGTTTTTTTACGATTCGTCTGTTTTTTACGATTTTCGTCCGTTTTTATACGATTTCGTCCGTTTTTTTACCATTTCGTCCTTTTTTACGATTTCGTCTGTTTTTTTACTATTTCGTCATTTTTAACGATTTTGTCCGTTTTTTTACGTTTTCGTCCGTTTTTTACGATTTCGTCATTTTTACGATTCCGACCGTTTTTTACGTTTTCGTCCGTTTTTTACGATTTCGTCATATTTTTTATGATTTCGTCTTTTTTTTACGATTTCGTCCGTTTTTTACGTTTTCGTCCGTTTTTTTACGATTTCGTCCTTTATTACGTCTTTTTTACGATTTCGTCCGTTTTTTTACGATTTCTTCTGTGTTTTTACGATTTCGTTTGTTTTTTACGATTTTGTTCGTTTTTTACAGACGAAAACGTAAAATTGCAGACGAAAACGTAAAATTGCAGACGAAAAAGTAAAAAATGGACGAAAACGTAAAAAATGAACGAAAACGTAAAAAAACGTAAAAAACAGACGAAATCGTAAAAAAACGGGCGAAAACGTAAAAAATGGACGAAATCGTAAAAAAAGTAAAAAAACAGACGAAATCGAAAAAAACAGACGAAAACGTTAAAAAGGACAAAATCGTAATAAAACAGACGAAAATTGTAAAAAAGCTGACGAAACGTAAAAAAATGGACGAAAACGTAAAAAAGGACGAAATTGTAAAAAAAACGGACGAAAACGTAAAAATACAGACGAAAACATTAAAAAACCATTAACTAAATAATATTCACTCAGTAACCCATTTATCTCATTGGTTCCCGTTTTAGCCCGTGCCTGTTTTGCTTGATGCCCGTGCCCGCCCGGCCAGCCCGTTTTGCCGCCTCTATTTTTGTGTTTCGAATATGTCTTTATAATATTACAAAAGTAAATAGAGAATTGAGATAGAAACAACAACACTTGAACATGTATTCTAGTTTTGTAAAATGGAAAACACAAACACATGTTTCTTTAACTAAACGCGTTTTCTAAAATTTCAATTGTTTTGTGGAGATAGAAACTCCCTATTTTTTCCTACAAAACAGAAAACAGAAAAACATAGAAAATGTTTTCCAACTAAACGCAATTAACACTCCCTAAGTATCAATCGACATTACCATTTTTAACCATGAGAATGAAAAATAATTAACACTCCCTAAGTATCAATCGACATTACCATTTTTAACCATGAGAATGAAAAATAAGTGAGCGTATACGATAATTTGGAGGTAGACATTATGATGGGCGGTCGTACTGGTGATACATTTCACCAACAAATCATGAAAACCCATGGACCACCACTCCAAAGCACGTGAAAACAAGAGAAAATTTTGCAGTAAGAGTGTTTTGGTGGATACACATATAGAAAATGTAACAAGATACAAAAGTGATCAGTGTTAGAATCGTAAATAATACTAGTAGGTAATAACCTAAATTTAAATTAGAATATGTTTAACACTAGACCTATGAGACAAATCATGAACAACCAAAAAACAATCAAAAAACAGAAGGAAAGAAAAAATAAACTCGTTTGTAACCCACTCTTCCATTTAATAGTCACCGCCTCGTCACCAACTACAAGACCAATCAAAAAACAGAAGGAAAGAAAAAATAAACTCGTTTTCTAGACGTACATATATTTGTCAATATGTGCAACATATTGCCTTTAGATATCATAATTGGAATACTCGTTAATTAAGATTGTAATTAACCCATCTTATGTTATGTCATATAGCTAGAAGACCTCTTAATATTATGATCATGAAATCACTTTTAGTTTGTAAGAGGGTATTCATTCCCAGTTGTCATAATCTTTGGATGCTTTGTAACATGAAATGAAGAATCACTTAACAGATACTCATACTTATATAATATTTCAATTACAGTACTATTTTAACTAATTTCCAAAATACTGTACAGAATCTCTATGGAAGTATTGTGCTTTTAAAGCATATGTTTATGCATCGTTTATAGAGAGTGTGGCCGTTAGTTACTATTTAGAAGCAAAATACAAAACCTGAAGGAAATAAAAAATCAACTCGATATTGGTCGATGCCATATATGTTTAATAACTATTTATGGATAACAAAACAAAGAAAATGATTTGTGTAACAACAATTTTTAAAAATAAAGAAAATGAATGCATACTTGCTACTCGCGTGAAGATTTATGCAAATATAAAATCTCACAAAAATAACAATTCATTTGCGATCTCAGGTGTAGATTATTTTGTGACCTTAACCACCACCAAAAATTATTTAAGAAAATTCTAAAGGCAGTAAAATAATTTTGATATAATTAGCGTTTAGAAAGTGGGGCTGCATGATTAAGTTAATATTGTAGCGTGAGAAAGAAGACAAGTATGTGGCATGACTCCTGTTCATAATTATTTTAAGAAGCACGCTTAAGACATTGCTCTCACCAGTGTTTTGAAATCCGGTTCAACCGGTTGAATTGGTTTCGGTCGAAAAAACGGGTCAAATTAAATCGGGTTTCATATTTTCGAAACCCGGTTAGACCCGCCGGGTTTGAAGCGCCCCGGGTCAACCCGGTTCTCGCGACCCGGCCAGGTTTCTGTTTTTTCGTGTTTTTTACAAAAAAAACATGTTAATTGTATATATTTGCGACGTAATTTTATTTTTACATGTTATATTTATTAGTAAATAGTTTTTATGCTCAATATATGAAATATTTCTTGATTTATATATACTTTTTTTATAATCATTGCAAATATTTTTTAATTTTTTGTTGTGGAAGACCGGGTTGACCCGGTGGTCTAACCGGTTGAACCGGTAACCCGGTGACCCGGTGACTTAACTGGGTCGATTAGAGACCCGGTTTTTAAAACATTGGCTCTCTCCATGCACGGAAAGATACAATGCTTAAATTTAACTCTTTCTCTATACTTATTAGGGGTGTTTGTTTCGGCTTGTATGTAGGCGTATGAGCTTATTTGATTTCGGCTTATATAACATAAGCCCCAATTTCTGGCTTATATTGAGATTTATGGGCTTATATAATGTTAAAAGTTATATCTCATTCTATCAAGCTTATGAATCTTTAAGGGTTGATTGGTATTTTTTTTATTACTAACCATAATTTTTGTATGTTAGTGTCTCTTTGTTATTTCTTCAGGGACCATAGTTGTCAAGTGATCAATTCCCTCAAGCAGCTATAAATACATCTCTTGCAGCTAGGGTTTGATAGTTTTCGATCAATCTCTTTCTCTCTCTAAAATTTTCTATGTCTTCTCGCTTGTGATCTCATAGTTAGATTACGGCTTGTAATCGTTTGGTTTAGTGTTTTGTATTGTTTCTTTGTATTTATGAGATAGAATCCGTTTGGGGACTATCTATTTACTTTGTATGTTCTGGATAGCACCCGATTGAGGACTATTCTTCTATTTTTCTTAATAAAATTAAGGGGTGGTTGGTTGAGTTAAATTCTGGGTATTATTTTTTACATGGTATTAGAGCTCTCGGTTAAAGTTCGATTTTAGGGTTTTGAATTTTTTTTGGGGCTTTTCTTGTTTTCTTGTTGATCTAGGTCTATTGATTCTAGATCTAAGTGGAATTGGTCGAAAATTGTTTTTTGGTTGGGTAATTTTGGTTTTCTGGTAAATTAGGGTTTGTTCTTGAAAACCCTAATTGAGATTAATTGGGGCCTTTGCACTACTAGAAAAAGTGCCAATAGAAGCGGACAAATTTCGTAGCTATATGGCCCAAATTCGTTGCTAAACGGCCTTAGCAACAAAATTGGCAACAAGTCAGGGTCGTTGCTATATCGCCCATTGCTAACTTTTATATCGTTGCTAATTTCGCCATGTCGTTGCTATTTAGCAATGAACTTCCAAGTTGTTGCTGATTTTGAGGTCCATGTTAAGTCGTTGCTAATTCGGTAAATAGCAACGAAAATGTATTTGTTGTAATTTAATAATTAGCAACGATATAATGTTGTTGCTGCTATTAGCAACTAAGTTTAGGTTTACCAACGACAACTATCTTGTTTCCAATCGACCCAGTTGCAACAATCTTTGGTCGTTGCTAAATTAATTTTCGACAAAAATATGCTATTCGTGCACTAATTTTTTTTTCAGAACGTGTAACTACTAAATAAACAAGTTGCACTCTTCAAACCAAAAGAAACAATTCCCATATATGAACGGATAAACAATTCATCTACTAATTCCTTACACTTACAATAACCCATGAAGGTAGCTCAAGTTATAAATACAAAATATAGCAACCGGAAAGTTAAATACAACTAAACAAAACATAGATGGCTCTTACTTATGCCTCGGGGTCCAAATGAAGATCAAGAGCTAGATAGATAACGACAAAATATAGCTTCACTAGTGTTGATGAAGAGGAGGCTAAAAACTTCTATTTACCAAGTCGACTCGTAGACTTCCCTTTAATTACTTTGTGATAACTTCTTTCAAAAGCCACGCCATCCCGATCTGTCATGCACACATACATAAAAAACATCAGGTTCAATGAAATTTTCAATAATAAAAGGCTAATGAATTTCCCACGAGTGACAAAAACTTAATAAGATAAAAGATTTTTAATATGATAAATGTAAATACACCATGCATATGCTAATCTACCTCGTGTCGTTTTACATAAACATCATTCGTTATCACTTCTAGATAAATCGATATCATCTTCCTCTTCAGCACTATCTTCATCATCAAACTCTTCCTCATCATCAACATCTACGTCCTCGTCTAATGTGTTAATGGTGTGCATCGGTACATGAACATCTTTTTAACCTCTTCAACTTCTTCGAACTTTGTTGATGGAGGCATTTCATCGTCTTGGTAAAACCCATCCATTGTTAGTGTTACTTCATCACCTTGGACAATATTCTGATCCGAGTTGTATGTGATCCTTGTTGTGGTTTTACAAACTCCTAACCACTCAATACGACTTCTCTTTCTAGAGGGATAAGTAGTGTAATAAACTTGTTGAGCTTGTTCAGCTAACATAAATGGATCGTTCCCACCAAGTTTTGACCTTATATTAAGAGTAAATTGCATAAATCGTCCTTAAAGTTTGGCTAAATTGCATGTTTCGTCCCAAACGTTACGAAAGTGCAATGATCGTCCCTATGAGAAACCTTATATTAATATCTACAAGGCCATGCTTACCATCAAATTTTATACCCCTTTCATTATCAAACTAGTGGCATTTGAATAATGTAACTCGATAGCCTCCAACATAATGTAATTGTATGACATCAAGTAGAATGCCATAATAATCCCTTTCGTAGTCATTGTAACAACTACCCTTGACGCACACATCGCTATTTATTGTTGCCTGGTGTTCACCATAGTCTTTCGTGTGGAACTTGTAACCATTAACTAAATAACTATAATAATATGTTACATATTTACTAGGGCCATTGCAAAGATAACGTATTGATTCATCAAAAGTGTTGTCAGGATGTATCTGTAATTTTTTTTTTAGTATACTCGATTTGATTGTAATATGAGACTTTAGATAGAACACTTACTCTTATTTTAACCCATTTAGAGAATTCCAGATCACGTAAATGGTCGAGTTCTTCATCGCTAATACATGGATTGGTGGCGGTCATGAGGTCATCAAATTCTCTGTAACAAGAATTACATTAGTTGAAAAGAAGTAATATGCACAAGGAATTGGAATTTATAAGTGTTTAACACACTTACTTCACAATGGTGTAATCTCTACACAGTTTAAAAGAACATATCTTTCTGCAACTATGTATTCATTTTTGACCAATAATTTTTCAGTAGCTTCTCCAAATGGCTGACAAGGATGAATAAAGACATTGACTTTACTTTTTTCACCCACATGGATGCCATCATCATTTCTTAGAACACGGTTAAGCCTTGTTTGAACCCGAGGTTCAAAATATTGTGAGCAAAATGTTGATTTTTCTTGAATGAGGTATACTTCACATATCGAACCCTATATGGATGCTTTACTATGAACTTTTTTCTTCAAGTTTATCATACACCTACATAACAGTGGAATGCGTAGGGGATAAGAGCATAAGACAAAAAAATACAATATAAAATGAGGCTTGTTTGGTTGATTACCTCTCAAAAGGATACATCCACCGATATTGTACTAGTCTAGTCACTTTAGCTTCATAAGCTAAATGACAGGCAAATGTTCCATTGAATTAAAAAAACCTGGAGGAAATATATTCTCTAGTTTGCATAACGTTTCCACTAGATTTTTTCCAATGTCTCTATATGTTCCACATGCATAACTGTTGAGCAGATGTCATAAAAATAAATGACTCAATTCAGTCAAGGCATCCCATATTGACTTCGGCAACACTTCTTTAAAAGCAATTGGCACTAATCGTTGTAGGAACACATGATAATCGTGGATTTTTATTAAGAATTCAGTTTTAGTAAAGTGACGATCATTATCGATCTCACGAGTCTTGTAATAGTTAGACAATATTAAGCATGTAATAGTTAGTTCGATAAGCTAGTTCGTTAGGCTAAATATTGTAATAGTCCAAGTAAGGCCCAACCCGGGTTCTTAGACTATATAAGAATCCCTCTCTACACATAGAGAGGGTGTGAGTGTGTGCTTTATTAGTGTGTAAAGAGAAAATCATTTCAAGAAATATCAAACACATCCACCATCTTTCTTCCTTCTCTTCTCTTCTATATTGTGTTTATGTGTGATTATTAAATATTTTACAATTAGTATCAGCCGTCATGGTTTGATTTTGGGCAATAATTTGTGTTTAGTTTTTCATGGCTGATTTGTGGTTTGTGTGTGAGCTTGTTTTTGGCTTATTAGTGCTTATTTAGATTCGGCTTATTTATAAGGAACTTATTTACTCATAAAGCTTATTACTTTCTAGTGTCAAATCTATCAAAGCTTCTTGGAAAATGTTTTCATAGTTTAAAAAGGTGTCTAAATAGCTTATTACTATAGCTTATTTCGTAGCTTATTTTTTTTCTTATCAAGTGTTTTAGTTGTTTAAATAGAAAAACTTAAACCTTTTATGTCAAAAAATGTTTTAGGTTAATACTTACTAGTTTTAGTAGCTTATTTACGTCCAAAAACAACTCATTTAAAAGACTTAAACGTAGCTTATATCTTATATTTTAGGTTTTAGCTTATTCGAGAAATATAAAAATCTTGTACTTTCTTTGCTAAAACATTTCACAGCTTATAAAGGGATTATTTTTGTTGCTTATTAATATGAAAAACTGCTTATTCAAAGGGGTTTTTGGGCTTATTTGGTTCTTATTCACGCGGTTTAACCAAGAGATAAGAACAAGGACGAAAAAGCAAAGGACAGGCGATTTGATTTTTGAAAGCATAGTACAAAGCGGTTTGATCACCAAGATTAGGCGGTTTGACACAGGTTCTACGTGGTTTGTTGAGCTTCAGTCACGCGGTTTGATCTCTTTGGTCACGTGGTTTGAACAAGTTAACTAGGTGGTTTGTTACACAGTTAGGCGGTTTGACAGGTTTATAAACATAACGAGATTTGATATAATCACGCGATTTGAACTCTAGGTTTTCACACGAGGTTTGAGAACGCACTTATAGATTGAAGATCGTATCCATATTAAGCTTTATTGATCACTTTTTAGTTACTATTCTCCTCCTCAAAAATTGCATATGTGTTGACAATTTTTGAAAATATTAGTAAATTAAAAACAAGTTAATGTTCGGTAATTCACATGAGTCTAACTAAGTCTTGGGAGAACATGAGAGCATGCTGAATGAATTTTATTATTATACTCCCCCTAAATAATAAATTAGAGTGAAAACTTGGAGTGGAAGTTTGTTGAGCACACAATTTTAAAAGAATTTAAAATTTTCTTTTTGAAAATATCTTGAAAAATTATGCTCAACAGGCTAATGATTTTATATTTATCTGATTAATTATCATTTCATTGGTGCTTCTCTTGAGCATTCACAAACTTTGAATATTTGTATGACATTGCTCAAGACCGAGAAGATATGAACTTCCCGTTGTTTAGGATAAATGTACAAAAATAACATTTTCCTTTCTTTAGAGACCGAGTCCTAAGCTGACATTTACTTAAAAGTCGTAGAAGAAATTTTTGAAGAGACATGTTTTGAAAACATTTGAAACTCTCGTTCGAACTTCATTTATACACATGTGTTAATATTAATCAACATTTCTCAGGTGGATAATTGTTATCGATTTTATGACGTGACTTGTGGAGAAGATTATTTTTTGTTTTTTTTAAAATTTTGATTTTGTATTTTGCTTTTATAGGTTTTTTAATTTTGTTATTTTTCTTTTTCTTGGTTTTATATTTTTGTTTTTGTTTTCAGATTAAAATTTATACAAAGAATTACTGTGATTTTTGCAAGAGTTCAAGCTCATGTGAGGAGCCAAACTACGCATACCAAGGTGACAAACCAAATAATTAAACCTATCCACTAGAAGGGCTTTGGTAAAGAGGTCGGCCATTGATAATCAGTCTTGACAAAATATAGTTCAATCGTACCCTTTTCCACATGCTCCTTTATGAAATAGTAGTGGACAGCGATGTGTTTGGTTCTTGAGTGTTGGACCAGGTTGCAGGTTGGCTATCGGCAGATTGAAATCAGACTAATAGATAGGGAATCTTGTTAAAATGAAAGCCATAATCCGTTAACTGGTGTCCTTAATCCAAAGACTTGGGTACAACAAGAGGTTAATTCACTATATTCTTAATTTCGCGGTTGACAACGCCGTACAATCTTGCTTTTTCAAGGATCAGCCTACCAACTTTTTGCCTAAGAATTAAGTTTCACCGGAAGTACTCTTGAAGGTGTCTTTACATCCCGCATAATTAGCTTCTAAAAAACCAGTTAGTTCAAAACCAAAATCCTTCGTATACCAGAGATCCATATTAACGGTTCCCTGGAGATAGATAGATCCTTTTAAACCTTCTTGGAGATGTTCTCGGTTGTCTTGCAATGGTACCGAAAGACATAAACAAGTAGCATGTTACAATGTTCGGTTGCTGACGTAATGATACATCTAGGGCACCAATAATGCTACGATATTTCATTGCATCGACTAGAGTCCCATTCTTGTCAAGGTCAAGCTTGTCATTGATCTCCATTAGAGTTCCAACGGGGATCACAAGTTTCCATTCTATACTTTTTAAGGATTTGTAACACGTAGTTAGACTGGTTTATGAAGATGCCATGGGGGGAGGATTGCGTTAAATTGTATAACTAAGAAAATTGTCATTTACCCACATATTGGACATTTTGAAGGGGGTGGCATTTTCATAAAGTCAGCATAATAGTTGGTATACTAGGATTTGTAGAACTAAAGATTATCTATTACATAGACTATGTATCACTAAGATGTCCTCGTCGAAGCGTCGTCATAAACAGGTTGGATTAATAGTGCCTTTGAAGAAGTGATTCTGTAGGAGAAACTTTGACAATTTGTCATACCATGCCCTTAGTGCTTGCTTGAACCCATATAGAGCCTTCTTTAACTTGTAGACCCTTCAGGTTGACACACGTACACGTCTTCTTTTAACGTACCATGCAAGAAAGCAATTTTCACGTCCATTTGTAATACAGTAAACGATTTATGTGCAGTGTAGGACAAAAATATCCTGATAGCTTCCATCCTAGCAACCGGAGCGAAGTATTCTTCAAAATTTATTCCTTCCTCTTGATGATACCCTCTCACTACCAGATGAGTCTTGTTTCAGATGACTGTATTCTTTTCATCATGCTTGTTTTTGAATAACCATTTCAAAGTAAGGGGTTTTATGTTATCTGGAGCAGGAACTAGCTCCCATACATCAAGCTTTTGAACTGGAGAAGCTCTTCTTGCATTGATTCAATCCATGCAGGGTCGGTCATAGCCTCTTTGACATTTCTTGGTTCCATATAGCTCACAGTTAATGCATACATGCACATGTCACCATCTGTTCGAAGTTGATTCCTTGTCAAAACTGGCCGTGAGGGTTCTCATATAACTTGTTTTAGAGGGTGATCCTTAGTCCATAAATATTCGTGAGGGTAAGGTTGATAAAACGTATGCATGTTCGATGGATCCACATATTGTGAAGATGATGATTCAGCATCACTTGTGGATGGTGGAGCAAATGGATTTACAAACGTATTCCCATCGAGCATAGCATTTGGCACATTATTAACAACTATTTTGGGCTGGAGTGACGCTTGATTATCTTGTTGCTGAAGATGTTTTTGTTCTGGTTCGAGCTCGTCAACATCTTGTGACGTGTTTGGAATATTTGTAGCTTGAGAGGATGAATTTATTGGTGTTGGTGCAGTGTCTGCTATTGTTGTAGATGTCGTTTAAGTCTGGAGAACCTGATGTGCTTGAGCAGCCGGAGCAGTTCTTGTAGCAACTGACGGGTACCACAAATGTAATCATGCCATAATAGTTCGAACAGTAAATCCAATCACGTTCATTGGTTGTTGAGTTGTTATTGTTGACGGAGCATAAGTAAGATCGAGTCCTGAACTGATTTGTCCAGAAGTCATGCTTTGAAGCCTAGGTTTTGAAATGCGTTGTTCAAAAGCCATAGCTGAAAGCTCATCAAATGTCACATTCATTGTCTCCATGATTTTCTTTGTCCGTCGGTTGTAAACCCTGTAAGCACAGGAAGTAGCAGAATAACCAATGAAGAAGCCAATACCACCTTTTGCACCAAGCTTCCCAATGTCCTCATAGTCATTCTTGGGATAACAGAGAGCCCTGAATACATGTAGAAATGAGATGTTTAGTTTTCTGTCGTTAATGAGCTCGTATGGTGTTTTGTTAAATCAATAGTGAATGATGGAGCGGTTTTGAGTGTAGCAAGCAGTAGCAATTGCTTCAGCCTATAAGAATAACGATGCACGAGAGAAAATCAACATTGTTCTAGCAGCCTCCACTAACGTCCGATTTCTTCATTCCACGAATCTTTTTTGTTGAGGTGTTCTGACAGAAGACGCTTGGTGAGAGATGCCAACACTATCAAAGTATTCCTTAAGCACTTGATTCTTGAATTCTGTGCCGTTGTCGGTTCTTACAATAATGACTGGAGCTTGCAGTAGAACTGTAATTTTCTTGAGAAAGGTTTTAATCTCCTCTGGTGCTTCATCTTTTGATCTGAGAAAGTGTACCCAAGTTATCGTAGAGTTATAGTCTATCATTCACCAGATCATACCGCTTACCATTTATGCTTTCGACTCTCATTTAACCACACAAATCCATGTGAAGAAGGTGTAACCGCTGCTTAGAATTTAGAACACGTTTGGGTGGGTAAGATGCCTTTTTGCTTTTTCCTTGCTCACATGAGGGACAAAGACGTTCTTTATTATTTTTTGAATTTTGGAAGACCGGTGACAAGATCGTTCTTAGCAAGGTCATTTTTGGTGTCAAAATTGAGGTGGGATAAAAGTGACAGATGACCTTAACCAAAGACTTGGTAGATAGTAGCAGGAGCCATCGACGCAAATTGGAGTGCAGACTGCCAGTTCATTGGAGATTGTGGGTGTAAAGGTTTGTTGTATTGAATTGTTTCAACAAATCAACTTCCTTTTAGAGTTCTAACGAAACAGATGTCCTTCTGAGCGACCTCTTAATCGGAATCATAAAATGCCACAATACTGAGAACAGGTTATGGGGGGCCCCCAAAAAGCCCTTAACGAAATAAACCCTGGTGATCAATACATTCTACACATTCACAAACAACAAAATACACAAATACAAGCATATTTTTGCACATTTTGATCATTTAAGGGTCATTTTTGACATGCAAAAGATATGTGATTTCTCACATATCATTCATATGCTTGGAACAACCCGAGTCGACGTACCATAAACAAATTTTGATAACCTGCCAAGAAAAGAAGTGGAATTTGGAAACCTTTTGATTGTAGCTTCATGAGGGTTAGAAGTACATGCATTATCACCATTTGAGCCGTTAGACTGACACTCAGATTCACAAGATGTGATTATTTTTTCTTTAAGGTTAAAAATCCATCCAGTTGGTGACTACCTAAGGCAAAATCTAGGTTTACTAGGCGTAGGTAAAGCAAGTCTTTCTTTGGACCCTAACTTCTTAGATTTCCTGACTTTTGGCTTATGTTTCTTTTGATTTGCAACATTTGAAACATTTGCACTTGGTTAGCTTTACGAGAATTCATGCGATTCACATAATTAAGCACACAAACATCATGATTAGAAGTAATTAAACATTGCTTACACATAGCACAAACAACTTCATATTTATCATTCCAAATAGCAAGCTTAACGTTATTACATTCATATGACATATGTTTCTTATTCTTAGAAAGCAAGAAGTTCCTATGGTGTTCTTCTACTTCTACTTCTTTATTCTTGTTGCAACTACTCTTAGACGCAGAAGGGACCATATCATTCTTTGTATTTCTCCTAGGCTGTGGCCTTTTGGTTTTAGTAGTGATGTCTATGCATGTTGAAGACAAACCATTTGAATTAGAATTAACATCTTTTTTAGTGATGACATGAGGTTGTGAAACAGTGATCGAATTTATCCTAACGCTTGCTCTAACTTTGTTAATAGGCACAAATTTATCTTCCCTAGAAGCTCTTAATTCGGGATTAATTCTAAACATTCAAGGGGCAATCACTTTGTCATTTGTCACAACTTTTGATTAAGTGGTGGTAGGTACCGAGTTTGAAGTGACTGGGTTTGACAAATCATTTGTCTCAACAACCTTTGGAGGAATCCGAGTATTTGAAAATTTTGGACGTTCAGATTGAAATAATTTTGTTGTTTGAAATGCATTTGGTTGTCTCACAACAAAATTATTTCTTAAAGATTGCAAGGACGGTTTCCTCTCGGTTGATTGATTTGCAAACTTAGTATTCACACTCGTACCTTTGGTGATGTCCTTTTGTTCAGAAACCTTATCAAATAACTGGGCTCTTAGCTTAGCATTTTCATAAAATCGTGTCATGTGATTTTTTTTACAAAGAGTCAATTATTGTTTTGGTTTGAGTTTGTGTCACAGAGATAGAGTCAAACAAGTTCTTGTATGTGGTCTTAAGATAAGCATTTTCTTTAGCATAATTCAAAACCTGAAACTCTAATTCCACGTTCTTATTTATAGTTTTTGTGATAAGAAAATCAAGGGCATCTGATAACATGAAGTTTCCTTACTTATACCCTTGGATTTCCCACTGAGTTTGCAACCGTTCGATTATTTTTGTTGCATGCCTCATCTTATGAAGCTTTATCGTACGAAAATTTTGTCATAATTTGCATTCTTCGCATTTTTTGTACCAATCATTCCAAAGTTTAGCATATTCATTCTCCTTTTTAATGATACAATTTTCATATTGTTCTTTTATACGATCAAGCTCAGTTTGGAGATTTGATGTATCTACAACAGAATTACTTTGCACAATAGACATAATATCCTGACTGACAACTGCTCTCAAGAGACGCTCAATTTCAAATTTCAAATTTCAAAGCCTTGTGCCTAGCAAGAGATTCACCAGCTTCATTTGTTGATTTGAAGTCTCGAACAAATTCAGCTGCTTCTTTTAAAAATTGTATTTCGAAATTTTGCACTCTAGCATCAACCTGGTTAACGATAGGAAAATTTTCATCTTTTACAATTTTGTGAATCTCTTGGTGAACAGAAGACGACCAATTATGTATATCTAAAGTCATTTTTTGTTTAACAACACGTTGAAGAGTCACAATGGTGCTTTTTACCTCATTTAGAAATTTACGTGCAACACTTAGTGTAGTATCATCTGAAAACTCTTCATTTGGTGTTGAAATTGATTTAGAAACATTGGCCATTTTGGAAGTATTTAAAAAATACAACTCTTCACGTGACTTGGCCGTTTAAGAAACAAAAACCCCCGAAAGATGATTAATCTTTGTATAATTTGCCGGTTTTATTTCTTTGTTCAATTGTTTCATTTTAGCGACTCTCTTGAGCAAGTTGCAGTGTCTCCTCCGAATCATACACATCAGGAGGATCATGCTTTTTATTAGAACTTTGCCTTTATATAAAATAAGTTGCTTATGCGGAGACTTGCTTGAGATAAAAGGATTTGATAACCCAAAGCCATTTTCTTGTTCTGGTGTGGTAAAACGAATCATCTGAAAACTCTTCATTTGGTGTTGAAATTGGTTTAGAAACATTGGCCATTTTGGAAGTATTTGAAAAATATAACTCTTCGCGTGACTTGGTCGTTTGAGAAACAAAAAACCCCGAAAGATGATTAATCTTTGTATAATTTGCCGGTTTTATTTTCTTCAAGAAGAGAAGAAACCACTGACTTTTCCTTCGAAAGCTGGTTATTTAAAATGAAATTTCCTCATTCAAAGTCGTTATTTGTTTACCGGAACTTAAGTGAAGTACATTTATCTTTTTAGTAAGACATTGCTCTTGATAAACAGACTTTTGATAACACCTTTCAAGTTTGTCATATTTTTCTTGACTAATTTCAAAACACTTTTCTTGATTTTTATATCTAGTAAGCTCAGTGGTCAAATCAGCATTAGTTTCTCTCAACTTGCGATTGACCGTGTTGACTTTCTCAACTTCAATTGCCAAATTATTATATAATGATTCAAAATAAGCACGTGTTTCCTCAACAGTTGCAGGATGTTGTTCTACTGTTCCCCTACCTTGTTCCACACTGGAAACCTCAGAAATAACATTACTATCATTCTGTTGTACTTGATGTGGTTTAGGAATGGGCTCGAGTAGTTTAGTATACTGCTCCTCTTGAGTAAACATATTGAATATATCATTATTGTAGCAATTGTCATAAAGTTGTACCTCAGCTGATCCGTCTGAGTCATAGACGGGAGCTTTGTCAGTCTAAGTACCCAATGTCGATGCTTGCTGCAAATTAGCTATTAAAATTTAGTTTGCATTGACTTCCTCAATCTCATCAAGATCTCTTGTAGCAGCCATGAAATCAAATTCCTCAGCTTAGAGTTGGATCCCTGCCTCTTCCTTTTGAGCAATCAGCAACTGTGTCTGAAGATAAGCAGCATCCTTTTTCTTGGTCTGGTTGTGCAGTTCCTAGCAAGATAACCCAATCCTCTACAGTTGTAACACCGTATTTAATTTTCGTAGTTCCCATTACCATTACCTTCAGCCCGTGCTGCTACAACATTACCATTCCCAATCTGATTCGCATTAGGATTAGCAATTCCCGGAACAACAATAAGCCCATTCTGATTTCCAACATTCTGAATACCCGGATTTTGAACTGCATTCAGAACAACCTGATTTCCAATATTCTGTACTGCATTATACCCATTCTGATTCCCAACATTCTGCCCAGCATACTGTCTAAACTGATTCCCCCTATTACCTCCAACCATCTGCATATGTCTGTCTTGACCCAAATTCATACATGGCTGTGCAATCTGCCTATTACGAGGGTTTTATGAAATTCTCTGGTTGTTGTTGGTTGGTGTTGAGTAGTTTAGTTTGAATGCCTTAGCATTAGAACAAGTGCCATGTTCATTACAGTTATGGGATATGTGATGTCTTCGGGATTTGGCATCGGTTGTTACATGTAGTTCATGTTGAATGATGGGCGTGGGTTGAAGTTGTTGTTGGGTTGTGGTTGTTGCATGTAGGTAACTGGTGATGGGTGATCTTAGTGAAACATTGGATAATTGTAAGGATTGTTAGAATTTGCCATAACTGCCAAAGGATCATGTGCTTCTGCTAGTCGTTCTGTCCTCAGTTCATTTACCTCCGCCTGATTGTATTTCAAGAAATAATACAACTGAGTGTAATCTACTTCATGTAAATCCTTTGTTTGGTGAACAATGGTAACATGTCGTCTCCATTCTGGTTGTAAGTTGTTTAGAAACTTGAGATTGCTATCTTTTCTGGAAAGTGTTTGTTTCTTTTGAAAACATTCATTATCTTTGAAAAACGATGATAGCAAGACTCAATCGATTCCCCATCAGTAGAAGTAAACCTTTCCTATTCATTAAACAACTTAGCTTTTTTGTCTTGAATCCCAATATCAGAACCTTTCATCATTTGCTGAACATGTAACCAGATTTCCTGAGCAGTTTCACAACTATCAAAACCAGCATATATGTCTTCAAGAAGACCCATAAGAATAATCTGAATGGCTTGATCATCAGCTTCCATTTGCTTTACTTCCTTTCCAGTAAGTTCATCATCAGTCTGCTCATGAAAGGTTTCAGCAACAGAGACTTCAAGGTTTGGATCACCTGGTTCAGGAATCATTCGTCTAACATATGGACCATTTATAATGGAGTTGTAGATTAGCTTTCCATTTGGTTTACTCTTTGCATAACGAAGAAGACTAGAAGACCATGGAACATAGTTGTCTTTGTTAAGCATAGGTGGACGGTTTTCGAAACTAGCAACATAAATGTCTTGTTGAGTCGACATTGCAAAAGTGATGTGAAATGATAAGCAAGGATCGTTTTAGTGATTAGTGATTATGAGAATGGAGTTCAAGTTCACGGGATTTTACAATTCTATGATTTAAACTGAGAAATAAATGATTCTTTCGCGGGATTTTACTAAATCAAGAAGAAACCGTGAAAATTAAATAAAGTTTAAGTCCTTGAGAAATTCAGTGTATAAATTGCCCCCTTTTAGATTGCGTATAAATATAGCCCTTTAAGACTACGTATAAAAAGCGCCCTTTAAGACTTCGTATAAAAAGTGTCCTTTAAGACTGCGTATAAAAAGCGCCCTTTAAGACTGCTATAAAAAGCGCCCTTTAAGACTGCGTATAAAAAGCGCCCTTTAAGAACGTATAAATCGCCGTCTCTGAATACGTATAAATCGCCGGATTTCAATACGTATAAATCGCCGTCTCTGAATACGTATAAATCCCCGTCTCTGAAAACGTATAAATCGCCGGATTTCAATACGTATTATCGGCGTCTTCATACGTATAAACCACCGTCTTCAAAAACGCGTATAAATAGCCCTCTTCAAAAACTTCAAATCCCTTAAAGACACAATTTTTGATGTTTTTGCTCAATTTTTCTTGTACAACTTACTATCCTAGGCCTAGCAGAAGCATAAAAATACAAACTTTAAGGTTTTTAACACAAAAATTTCCAAATCAAGATGTTGAACACAAAACTTTCGAACCACAAAAAAACCTTATAAAGGATGAAAAATTTGATGTTTTTCTAGGAACCACTTGTACAACTAGCTTATACTAATATGTAAGATGCATAAAAATGAAACCTTAAACACACACAAAAATTTCTTGTGTGCTGGGTACCAAAAAGACACAACAAAAACTAAAAAAAACTCACACAACAATCACTAAAAACTCCTTGGCTCTTAATACCACATGTTAGGTTATCATTTCATCACCACAAGACATACAAAATAAAAGAAAATCTTAGAGAGAGAAAGAGGGTTTAGAAAGAGAAATAAAAGAAAGAAAATTGTGACTTCTATTATGAGAAAAATGAGAAGCAACACCCTCTTAACATGCTAGGAGGGTTGTATTTATACTACAAAGAGTATGGACTCCTTGTTGGGTCGTTTGGGCCTTTAATGGACCAAACTAATGGGCTTTAGCCCGACACCTAGGCCCAATTAGCTTAAATGAATTCCCGTAAACTACGTTTTCCTATACAAGGCTCGAGAATATATAATGACCATCACTTTTACATAAAACACGGCTAACAGTTTTTAACTCAAGTGATTCAAGTAAGAAAAAGCAGTCTTTTGAAACTCTAAATTCTTGATTTACACCGATAAAGCAAGTGTGGAGACCAAAACAAAGTCATTCAAAACCTTTCTGTTAGCCTCAAAATATTAAGCCGAACATGAAGTTCGTTCATTACGTGTATTAGTCTCGGTCGTTTAATCAGTTAACGTTGTAATAGAATAGTATAGGAAATCGGGCTCGTTAGTTAATCTAATATTGTATATGTTTCGGGTTTAATCCCAAGCAAGTCCCGAGCCCGGTCCGAGTTATTTAACCCACACATTTACTTAAACGTGACGGGGTATATATATATATCTTTTCCACTTGGAAAAGATATCTAACTCTTTCATTTTTCTAATATATTCTTTCTAATAATATCTTTTTTCTCTCTAACCTCTCTCTTGTTTCTCTCTCTAAAACCTTCATTTCTTCTTCTCTTTTCTTGATCGATTCGTGATTCATTATATGTTATGAAGTGATAATCGGGATCCTACAATTGGTATCAGAGCTGCAGGGGTGTATTGTATTTGTGTTTGTTTGTGTGGAATTCCAAATTTATGGTTTGTTATTACATGTCAGATAACAACCTGGTCTTCAGATAAAAGGAAAATGTATGCTTCAGTGCGTTTATCCTTAACAACAAAAAGAGAAATCTTTTCGGTCTTGAGATATTCAATCAAAACATATAAAGTTTTGTAGCTCAAGTTAATGGCTCTCGTATACTTCAGTACGAGATTCGTGTTTTCAAAGAAAAGAAAGTCTACGTGTCAGTGCACTTATATTAAGAAAAGAAGAGAAATCTTCTTGTTTTCGAGCAAAATTTATTCAAAAATTTTCAAAAGGTTTTTAAAATCTTTCAAAATTTTGCTCATCAAACGACTTGTGTACTCGGTCATCAAATAAAAGGGAAGTGAATGCTTCAGTACACTTTTCCTTCAAAGAAGAGAAATCTTATTGTTTTCAAGCATACTTTACAAAATCTTTTCAAAAGTTTGCTCAAAACATACGACTTCTAAGTACATGTCAGCTTAGGACTCGTTCTTTAGATAAAGGAGAGTGTGCATTTTTGTACACTTATCCTCTCAACGAGAAGCTTACAACTTCTCAGACTTGAGCTCGTTCATGCAGATATTCACAAATCTTGAGCTCAAGTAAATGGTTTTGTCAAATTGTTGAACATAATTTTTCAGGAATTCATCAAAAAGATTTTTCAAAATCTTTCAAAATTGTGTGTTCAACACTCCATTCCTCAATAAATCCCTTGACTAATATCTATTTTGAGGGGGAGCTTTCACAACCAAAGTTTAATGTTTTGGACATAAATTTCCAAGATTATTTTTTGTGTGTCTAAAACATTTAGTTCCAATAATAATCATGCAATAACAATTTTCTCCTATGTGATTTTAAAATTCTCAAATAGCCATTTTACTCCATTGATATCAAAACATCATATGGTATACTATTTTTTTAGGGTGAGAAAATTGGATTAAAATGTGACCGTCTTTGACTCAAGTGCATAACTCATTCCTCATTGTGCAAAACTCTTTCATTTATGATGCACATGTGTAGGGGGGGCATTTCTTAAAGATGAAACTATTAAAGTACCAAACAATTTTATGACAAGTACTTTGATTGATTTTCAAATGGTTTTATGGTTTTGATATTTATACCCAACAACCAACTAATTTACGGTGGTAATGAAGTCATAAGGTGGTTAAGGTTAGGTATACTTCCTATGATTCAACCAGAACCGGAGGGATCTACCGAAGGACATTCCAAGAGATAGATTAGGAGTCCTTAGGAAATATGGAGTTGAATGAAAATATGGGAATAATGTTGACTAAGGCATGAGCTAGCACTGGAACAATCACAACAACGTGCTAGTAATGAAGTATTAGTAAACATTGAAAGGGTTGAAGAATGAAAAAGAAATGTAACGATAAAGGGTAAAACGAAAGAAGCCCTCCTTACATTTTAGGCAGAAACCAGGTCAATACATAATTTATCACATATAACAAAGATAATATTTGGTTTTGAAGACAAGACATCATAGACCAAGTGATGCAATGCACAACCCTTCCTAGCCACTCAAGTTACTCTCTACAGATTCTTGTTTCAATTCTCACAAAGATTAAACACATCATTTATCGACTTCTCACTCCGAGAATGTTAAAATTTAAAAGGTGGCAGTCAGCACCAGCCTCCAATAACCAAAACCAAAACACACTTATTGAGTCTAGAGCAAAAAGAGAACAAATTACAAATCTCATTAGGACACAATTCAAAAATACACTTGTTGTTCACAATAAAGAACATAAGTGGTATCTAAGTGTCCTACGTATTATCCTTGTTGTCATACCCCAAGATTTTAAGGTCAATGTTTTAAACTTTTCCGACAATTATTTTTGACTTTTATACGTTACGTTTAAATCTGGCAGTTTTAAATCTGAAAACGTCATCAGAAGCGTTCCGGCATCGGATATTTATTAATTTAGATATTATAAGAGTTATTTTATTTTCTAAGTGTTTCATAGTTTACGATCACTTTCGATATTTACTTTTACGCTTTAACGTTTAAATTGCGTTTTTCGCGTTTTTGACCTAACGGAACCCCG